>VUQR01035686.1:3199-18271 GCA_015108515.1 Hemichromis elongatus
TTGAATATCATATTGGCAGATTGTCCTGAAATGGCTGGATCAGGTGTCCTGAGTTATCCCTTAGGCATGTTGCTGTAGCTCAGGCTGCAGGGGGACCTTCTTTGATGTACTGAGCGCTTCTCATCCACTGCCATGTTTTCAGTTTCCATGCATTTGTAATCCACTGTTGTATATCATTAACATTTGCCTAGTGGTCTCTTTGTTCATCTATTTTCTCTCGTTTCTTACCATTCAACCACTTGCCACAGATAACTGCCCTCCAACATGTGGTTCTGCTGGTTTTCCTTTTAAAAGTTAATTCTTCATCGTCCTCACCTTTGGCAGGTGCTTGCTCCTATAGAGGATCACTCTTCATCTGGATTCACTCTCTGATAAAGTTTTTACCCTATAATATAATATAAAATGCCTAAAGATATATGCTGCTTTAAACTGGTGCTGTATTAATGGCAATTGATGGAAAAAACAATTGAAAATCAAACTGAAAGGCAATTAAGGCAATTAGGATGGCAGTTTAGATGGAGTATTCTTATGTAAATCACAGAGTAGGAAACCCTGACCTGATGGAATGATGCCTTCAAAAGACAGAGATAAACAGGTAATAGGAGTCCAATGCACCAACAGATGCAGGTAAGATGAGATTGCTGCAATTTGTTACTCAAATCTGGCCCCTTCCCATTTTCTATAAAGACAATAGTACTGAGAAGAAAAACAAATTACTTTCTCTCACACTAATGATTATCATATGGTTTTATGAAAAGTTCAGTTTTTTAATTGATAATTTAACTGTTGTCAGTCTACTGTCTATTGGCCTATATATGCTTCAACAGAAGCATATACATGTGCTGCCTGTTTCCTGTTCCATCCGAACATTTTCATTAACAGTGATCTAGTGAGAGATTTTTTTTTTTCAAAGAGACACAAAAAATCTCTCAAGCCTGTCATGTCATGCCTTGAATGGATAATGCCTGTGTGTATTTCACATGAGTTGCCTTAGGGCATTTTGTGATGCTTTACGAAATTTCATGCAGCCCTGCAGATATTATTATCTCCTTTAGGTGCAGATAGCAATGCAACGAACAAATGAGTAGTCCTGAGTTAAATCAAATTGTAACATTTTTGACAATAATGTGGAAGCAAAGTCATTTCAATTTATCACCAATATTGTAGTTTTGTTCATTGGCCATTAGTTGCATTGTACTATTTTCACAAAAAAACAAAAAGAAAACTAATATCAATGTACAATTAGTGTGAATTCAAAAAATGTACTAAATTTTTCAGCCTCTTGGTTTTTGCAAGTACCAAGCAAAAAAGTAAGAAAGCCCTTAAAGTGTAATGGATCCCTGGATTTGAAATACCTCCTATAAAAACGTCTTTAGACACATAATACAACCTTTTACATTCCAACTCCACACTTGGATCTTAATGGACTAAGGAGGACATAACATGTACAAATTGTCTTAAAATTAATGGGAGTTTACAATTAAATATGATGTGACTACATTCCACACACCACATTTTATGTTACCTTTCCAAATACAGTACAGCCAAAGTTTGACCTAATCTATGGCAGCACTATTCAGCATCTGCCATAACCAGGGACAGCAGCTGTGCTCACAGTCAGTGTCTTACCTGACAGAGATGCAGGTGCAAATAGAAATGCCCCATGCTGTCAACTAAGACATTAGTTGGTCTTTAACCTGCCAGCTTCCTAGCATAAAGTCCATGTGATGTTGCATTGTGAGAATAGAGAAAGTAATATTCTGGTGCATTCACCTCTGGTGAGTGGCTGTCATGCGTGCTGTCCATTGCTTGCTCCCTTACCTACACCTCTCAGAGTATTTCCAGGAGTGCGAATGTGTGAAAGAGACTGTGTTCCCACTGTGTGCTATATTCAAGAAAAGACAACTAAGGAAAATCATGCATATGGATACAGACAGACCCATGCTGCCCAAAAAAATTACTTTAAATGAATTTCAGCGTTACCCAAAAATTTACCAACCTTTAAGAAGGCCTTGGCCATCACATTTAGCTTTAAAGAATTAAAGTCAAAATTAATGAAGTTATGATTAACGTTGTCTTCTCATTAAGAAAGATGTGTCTGTATTCTCATGTCTTTCTTTGATTCCTACATATGTAGATATGAACATTGAACCAACTGCATCTCTATCTAAAAAAGTTAGGTAGATCATGTATTCTGATCAGATGTGTTACATTAACATGATTCCAATATACAAATGAGGCCTGTTTTCAAGCTCTGAATTAATTAACTTTTTATGGGGCTAATGGTTATTAATGAATCCTTACATGTGTTTTTAAGTTAGTGCCAAATGGAACCATAAGAGTGCCAAGCGGTTTTCATAACAAATACACACACATACTGGTCATCCACACAACAAAAGTATCAGTGTTGATACACAGAGATCCAATGTTCCCTTTATGGGTCTTCCATGTAAACCATGAAAGAAAGTTCATCTTTCAAGAAAGGGAATAAAAGGCAGACAACATGGACCGACTTATCTTTTGCAAATGGGAACCAAACCAAATTGCAAAGCTTTTACAGACTGTGCCAGCTCTCTTTGTTATTTTTGGCTTCATAAAATTTATGTGTGCATCTTTATGCTTGTCTGTGTCTTCAAACTATAATCCAATGGGCTAATTACTATTCATAGATTTTATTTTTCATTACATGGACATGGCAATGTTAAGGTGCCAATCAATGATGTGCTGCAATACAGGAGTAGTATATCAAAAGCAAGCAGTTTTGGTAATGTAATGTAAAAACACCTATACAGGGAAATATGAAAAACAACAACAGAGTCAGTTAATAGTCCAAAAAAGTACAAGAGGCATGGATGCAGATTCGGTTAATAAAAAATGCTCACAACCAATAAAAAGACACGTTTGTTTATTACACTTATTTGATAGCATACATGAAGCCAGGCATAGCATCAAAGTAAATGCAGTTTACTCTTTAATGACAAAAGAAATTCATCCTGAAGAAATCTTAATATGGATGTGTTTGGGCTTCTAATTAAGAGCAGCATTCCAAAAGCAAATTTCATTATCTCTGGAACAGAGCTGTAAAAAATATTACTGAGATTATAGGCCAAAGCACACAAAATACTAGCATGTATTGAATGTGCAAAAATGGAGAGTAAAAAAGAACATTCTGTGTTCAGATTGTCAGTCAATCTGAGTTTCTCAAACAGCCTATGTCAGAGAAATCAGGTCGTCCTTGGTGTTGCATTGTGATTGATGACGAAGGCTGTGTGAAAGTAAATGTGTCTCTCAGAGACTGAGGGATTTAGCCTCCGTAAATCAAGGCATAAGGCGTGGATGGATGCAAGGACTGCCACCTTTTATGTATTGAAGACTTATTTCCAGATTTATGTTTAGAATAGGCAACATTTATGCACCTTACACTAAATAATTCTGTTGGGTTATTTTTGCTGATTACACAAGTGAAGATTTTTGCATGTCTGTCATGACTGGACCCATTTAGCACAGATTAAAGTTCTACTCACTGCTTGCCTCTCTCATTACCAGTCATAGATTAAAATCTCTGCCTTTAAATGTAGTGGTACTTATCATTCCCGTGCTTGTATATTGGCTATAACAATTAAAGATCTATCCATACTAGCAATCCATCTGTGTTTCCTTCTATGTATGACTCTGCCCCAAATTGGAATGTAATTGGACAGGTCCAAGTGGCAGCTGACAAGGCTTGCTTGGCAGATGTGATCAGGAAATATGTGCACAGTGGGTCCAATTGAACAGACTATGGGGCCTTTTCACAAACCCAGATGGAGCTCTATAGAGAGAAAGGAAATGATACAACATAACGGATTTGGAATAAGATTTCAATTTCACAAATGGCTTCTTGCTTGGATGCAGTTCAAAAGTGAACAAGTTGTATCCCTTTCATTTGTTTGAAAATGTGACTCTTCACCGTAGAACATTTTGAGTTTAGAGTATAATATGATCACTGAATTAGTTTCATGAAGTTAGCAATCTATCACTGATTTCCTGTTTCCACAAAAAAGTCGGGTGTGTCTGTGTTATACGTAAATTAAAGTTAAAACTTTGTATTTATTTATTCATTTACTCTGTGCAAGTAACACGTTTAAGGGTTGAAGAAGGGTCATTCATTTTTGATGTAAGGGGTATAAATCATTACAACTCAAAATGTGTTTCTCTCAATTGGTATGTTTTATTATTTAAAACATAATAATAATAATGTATACAGTATCCAGTGAACAAAATATACAATGTAGTTATTTAGTTTTAGTTTGTATCATATTTGCTAGATCCAGATTTCTTTTTTCAATTTATTATTTAAAATGCGTTGTGCAATTTATACATTTATATTTTTTTTGGCTCACACTGATGATGTAGAAGTCTCCAAAGCTCAAGGACCATACATGATACAGTAGCTTTAAAAGGTTTAAAATATATACAGAGGAGTGGAATATAGCTTGGACCGTATACATACGTATTTTTTACCTGATATGTCAATTGTGAACTATGGGTGAGCTCAAAGTGAACCCATGAAGTGCCTTCCTGACAGAACACAAATATATCCTACTTAAGATATCACAACAACATTTACATTACATTTCAGTCTTCTTTCATATTTGTGTCCTCCATAATTTATGAATGCTCGTCCTACTTTACTCAAAAGTAGCAAGTTAGATATCTTCCTGTCCTTGTTTTACTTCTTGAGGTTTCCATGAATTCTTTTTGTCCTAAATATTACAGTGAAAAGTGGGAGGTACAATACTTTCAACAGTGAATATGTTGGTGACAAAAATCTATTCAGCATTTTGCTGCTTTGGTTCTTATTGTCAAATACTATTGTGAACTTTAATCAAACGTTCTGTGAAATAGAAAATGCTGTGCATACAGAAGGATTACTCCTTGAATGACACTGCAGAAATCCATTGTTCATTAAATCTGAACGTTTCAAATTTACTAGTCAATTTTGGTAGTACTTGTGAGAAAGATACAGAGATGGAGTTTTCATGAAATTTGCATACTTTGAAAAAAGAACGACAATAAAACCATTGATTAATGAACTGAGTTTGGATTGAGATATACCTTTAGATTAAGTTTGGTATAGTTGCATTTAGTGTAAATTCACAATAAAACTATCCTCAGGTTTGTTGTCAGGGATGGGAATGAAGAACTGGTTCTTGTAAAGAACCAGTTCCCAGTAGTCCTGTTCTTTGGAATTGTCCGCCTGCCTATCAATCCCGCTTATTGGTTCTTTCACTGATTACAGTCAGATGAATTCAGAAAATAGGGACGCAGTCTTGAACATGGATGTGGACATTTATTTATATTGCACAAAAGGATGAGATAAATAATAAAGTGGTAAACTGCATTACCACATTTTATGCAATGATGGATCCAGACCTTGAATCAAAAACAAAGAATAAAAAGATTCCCATATTACATCTAATCCTTTACTTGACCAGAGACAATATAGTTGTTCTGCTTTTCCTCTGTTGCACTTGGATTTGAAAAAGGGATCCAACAAAAATTTGCCCGGAAGCAAGTGTCTGAAAAAAAGACCAAAAACTGGCCTAGAATATTCTCCTTCATCTTTTATAAAACCCAGTAACTGTGTGATATGCATGCAGTGGTTTTGCATTTAAAGCATATAGTGCTGTCCCTGCAGGGCTTCAGACAATAACTAAGCACTGACATTACAATAGTATTTAAACAACAATGGCTTTAGAGAATTTAGATTGACATAAAACTAACCAAACAAATTGGTTAATGGATTCCGTGTTGCTATTGTTTTTATCCAATTTCTGTCACGTTAAAAATTACAAGGCAAGTTTCCAAATGAGAATGTCTCACTGCGTTACACAATGAACTCATCCAGACATTCAAAACATGCAATAATACAAGATATTATTAACAATTCATTTAGTAGATGAGGGGAAAAAATGAAGACATAATTAGTTGGTTGCACAGTACAGCATAAGAGCATATTTGATTCTCTTTGACTTGTTTAAACTTTTGCTTCAAAGCTGTTTCATCACGTGCAAAAAGCAGTTTTTCATAATTCTTTCCATCACTCAGCATTTTCAGACATACTGCAACAAAATATTTGATGTCTTCTTTAAACATTTCTTACAAGTTGAAAAGAAGGTATTTCATTGTTGCTTTAATTTCTTTAAGTAGCTTTTCTGGGCAGTTATAAAATTGTCAATAATTTGACAAATTATAAGAATGTCAGGTTATTTTTCTGCTATTTACATAATTGATGCAAAAGTAAATATAGATTAAAGGCCACACCTTCTTAAAGCAATTGCTCATTAAGCCTGAGAGACACACATGATCTAATTTGTCATTTTGTGAACAGAGAAAAATGAATGTATGCATTTCTTCTTCTTTGCAAGCTACATATTAATTGTAAAAGGCAAAGTAATGAAGTTCAGGAACTATTAGCATAGCTCTAATGGATAACACTATTGCACCATAACATAATTCCAAAACTGCCAATCCATAAAAAATGTATTTAGCTACATTTATTTTCAAATGACAGTCTACATGAAACGTACACGTAATTTGCTTTGAGATCAGCTACCACATATAGTATGTATTATTAGTAAGGATATGAGTAAAAAAAAAAGGTCACCTAAAAGGTATACAAGTTATTTAATTTCAATTACAAATTCTGATCATGATAAGCGTTATTCATGGAGCACTTACTATGGCCCAGAGTAACACTGGGTATTGATATGAAATAAAATAGAATAAAAACAAATTGATATGTTTAATTTTGCTTAGGAAAAACATGAAAAAAAAAAAACTCCTTCCAAATATCTCCCTGGTTGGGCCATGTATATTTGTGTGCATGTGTGAGAGAGACAGAGAGACAGAAGGAGTGTGTGTGTGTGTGTGTGTGTGTCTACATTCTACAAAAGCAGTCTAATACTTCAGTACCGTTATCTTAATGTCATGAGAAAAAAAAATTGTTGGGGAAGGGGTGGGAACTTGCCAAAAACACCCCCCTTTCACTGTGACCTGTAGAACACTGTGTACTTTCCACAGCATTTTATAACAGCCTGAGTGCTTCTGGCAAAGTGCCTCTTTATCTCTTGTAGACAGAGTCCTGGCTGTTCTGATGATTATGCCGTGCAGCAATGCCAGAACTGGAGATTTTGTTTTAACTATATGTACAATAGGTCATCTAAGGAGGTATATCTACACTGAAGTACAACACTGGACAGTAACCTGACCCCAGTGGGCACATTTGCTCCTTTTCACTAATGATATGGTTGTTAGTGTTAGCTTATGTTTTTATCACAACAAAGTGTTGCTAAAATAATAATTTAAAGTCAAACTACAATATTTATTTAAGAGAGTAATTGTCTTAAATGTTGGTCAAGGAAAAGAAGGATTTTCTGTGTGCTGATTAGGGCGATTCGGAGCAAGAAGGTCCTGCATTCAAATCCACCATGTGGCCAGTGCCTTTCTGTGTGGTGCTTTCATGTTTTCCCTGTGTCTTTGTGGGTTTTCTCCAGGTACTCCAGCTTCCTCCCACAGTCCAAAGACAATCTGTTAGTGGGGCTTGGTTAATTTTTTATTCAAAATCAGCTTTACCGGTAGGTGTGAATACAAATGGCTGTCTGTCTCTTGGTGTTGACCCTGCCATAGGCTTGAAGGCTGAACAGGGTGTGCATCACCTCTCGCCCTAAATGAGCTAGAATAGGCTTCAGCCTCACCACAACCCTGAATTTGATCAGGGCATTTGGCCTATATTGTTTCTTTCTTTTTTTGTTTTTGTTTTTGTTTTAACTGATTGAATTCTTCTTTTTTGTGTAAATCTAAACCCGTTTAATTGCAGCCATCACTACAGGGACATCAAGCCATTCAAGGTTGCACTTAGTGATATATTATTCTTTCTCTCATACTTTATTTTTTTTGTTTCCCAGAGACTAATATTTTTTTCCTGACACAGAAGACTAGGATTTTAATATAAACTCATGTTATCTTTACAGGCACTTTGAAAAATTAACTTAATAGATATTATTCTAATCTATACATTTACGGTATGACTGTGTAGCGCTTACAGACTTACTCAAACAATGTGCTAAAATGCAGATTTATCTAGCAATATGCACCGTACATACTCAATTACATTAAATTTCTAAGAACCCTCAGGCAATGTCAAAATGTTTAGTAATTGCAAGGCTGTGACCTGTTGTATGGCAAATGTGTTGGTGTGATGATTTCTTTTTGTTCTCTTTTTTTTTGTCTTTTAGTAGCAACTGCAGTTTTATTTTCTTCACTGTTTTAGTGACCAGGTGTGTAGAGGCTCTTAGTACAAGGATATTGTAATGCAATATTCATGTGTCATTTGAAAAATTTCTAGTTTGTAAAATTTATTTGCAACAACAAATACTACAACTGCAAAATGGAAATAAGTGTAAGTGCTAGGGCCAGTGGGGTTGTTACCACATGTATAATTAAAAGTAAAGCTTACTGAGTGACTGAGTTTTAATTTCTTTCTAATCCATTTTTTCAAATCAAAAGAACAAGTTGGCTTTATTTATTTATTTTTCTTATTAGTGATAGCTCGGTGTTATTGTTTAATGAATATCTTTGCAAAGTTACTCAAAATAGCCAAGAGCAACTTCTTCCTCTCCCTTACCTTTTGTTATACAGGCTTAGGTCTAACTTTTCACATTACAGCATTGTGAATTATTAATATTTCCTTTTCCAGCCATGCCACTTTCGTTTGTGCCTTCAACAGATTTAATCTACCTTTCAGCCAGCTTTGAAAAAAAAAAGAGAAAAAGTCTGACTCTAAAACCTCTTGTCAAAATAAGTTCAGAAAAGATTCATAGATACTACTGGAATTATGATTGCTTTTTTTTTTTATATCTGATATATGTGGAACCATAGTTATCATATTTTCCTCATTATAAGACACACTTAAAATCCATTAATTTTCTCAAAAATTGACAGTGTGCCTTATAATCCGGTCTGCCTTGTAACAGCAGTCTGGCGTGGAAGAAGCGGCTAGTAGGTCCAGCCGGATAATTCGGAGCCACTCTGTTAAGTCAAGCAACAGACCTTTATTCATTAACAGCAACAAAAGACCATACAAGCCAGGTCTCCACGGCTCTACTCAGTCTGTACATACATGCACGGAGATCGGTATATAATGACGTGCTATGTGATCTCTAGCGACACAGCTATGTTAGCATAACATAAACACACTGAAGCTGGAGGATGAACGCTTTTCCACACGATAAAAGTTAACACGAGGGTTCCTGATGGTTAGGGACAAATGCAATCACATGGCAGGATGCTGTAAACGGGCCAAACTTCACTCAGGAGAACAACTGAAATAATCCATTCACAGTACAAGGTTAGTCATTAATATACTGCAACAACTTGGGAATAGAGCAGCTGTGAGAGCAAGCAACATTAATGAATCAATGGTACTGAAATGGAGGAAGCAAGAAGAATGTATTGAGTAAAGTCTGACTTATCTGGCTGTTTTGTTTCGTATCCTTTACTTTTCTCAAAAATCGACAGTGAACCTTATGGTCCGAAAAATACAGTAAACACTTTAAGGATGAGAAAAAGCTACTTTCAGCTGTTCTCTTTTCTTACTACAGCAAGTAACTTTGCATGTTTGATTAAACAGTTTTTCTGTAGAACTACTATTAACAAGCTTTTAGGGACACTTTTAAGGGATGTTCTATCCAGTTACATTCACCACCAAAAATTCTGTTTCCTATAACAAATTCAGATAGTTGGATGCTAATCGATTCATCTTTACATAAATATATAATAGTTGTTTAATAATCAATAAATTGGAGAGCTTTACTTAATGTGTATGATGTCTGCCATTGTCTTGACTGCGAATCTAAAAGAAAGTCTAATCAATACCAGAATTGGAATCGAGGAAAGAACGTTAGGCAAAAGTCAGCTAAAGGCTCACATCACCCAGAGAGGGATGGAAAATCCAATTACTTTGGTTAACAAGCTGACCTTCGCACGTATAATGCCACTGTGTCCCCTGGCTTATTTTCTTGGCAGAGCATAAGCACTCCAGGGCCTCAACAAACCTCTAAATATTGCAGTGATTGCACTCAAAAGTAATGTCCACTGAGTAGCTCTGAGCAAAAAGAACTCCCTGATAAAAGAAGCTAATTTAGAGCAGAGGAGGGTTCTTGCATCTAAAAGCCAAAAATGACTTTGTGTGCATTATTTACTATTTTGTTTTGTTGTATATTCGTTTGCTATCTTCAAGAAAATTTCACTGCACTTTTACTGGTTTGAATATTCATGAGAGTGCATGTTATTTATATTCACTATGCTGTGTTTATTATATAAACAATAATTACATTTGTCATTTTTGAAATTGTAAAATCTTTCAGATGAATATCTGTGAAGTCCACACTCAACAGCTTGGCATATACATCCTTTCACCATACAAATAAATAAAAGTGGGCTTTTACTTTGGAGGGATAATGTATGTAGCAACCTCAGAAATACTGTCTTTCTCTCTGATTTTAAAATAACAGGCTATGCTTCCAAAGGTATTAGCATAATTGGGTAATTTACACTGCTAGGGCAAATCTACAAAGTAGATCATGGTACTGAATAATGCTTTAGCCCCTGCATTACCTTTGCAGCCCCGTGCAAGGTTATGGCAAAAGTCGCCTTTTGATAAACAATGTGGATTACTAGTCTTTTCAGGATGATGACTTGCTGTAAGCTCCACAAATCAAAAACACTATATGGGTTTCACTGGGCCTAATAGGAATAAGATGTATATAAGCTGCTCCCTAGAGCAAGGTTAGCTTTCAGGGAGGCCTTGTACTGCTCACTGGGACATAGATGTCTTTTCCCATTAAATAAATGGAAAGAAAGCTTCCCTTGTCTCTTAGGGTTAAAAAGAACAAACTATGTACTATAAATGCTGTATGATTCTACACAAGAATTTTCTCATAAGGCATCCAGAAGTAGGTTACCCATGAAAGGATAATAATAACTTCTTTGAACTATTGAACTAACTTATTAAACAGAAATGACGTTGAGCCTCTTAACTATAACTGTATCTATATATTTTACAGTTATAGTCAATAGGCTCAACATTATTTCTGCCTTTCCTCGTTCCACATTTTCCACTTTTTCATTCCTTATTCACACAACCATGACAAGTGATCATCTTCAAAAATAAATTATTAAATTATTAATAGGTTGTTTTAAAATGTTAACAAACAACAGATGCTTTTCTTTTGTTTTCCTTCTGTGCCTTTGGGGATCCTCAGTGTTCAACAGTGCGTCAAAAACTGATGAACCGAACTGATGCTGAATTTGTATGTAATGTAAATGAGCTTAACAGCACTGTGCATCAAAGGCGTGCTGATTTGTTTTCAGTATTAATACAATTTATCTCACCAACTATGTAATAAACACATTGTTGAAGGAAACTGATGACCCAGCTGCTAAAGGTGTAAAGTTGGTTTGGACAGTTGCGTAACAAATGACTTAGAATGTTCAATACATCAAAAGAATTGAATTATAAATGACCTTTAGAGAGAGTCTTCAATAAGCCAATAACATTATGCTTTCCTGAGTACACAACCACACTAACAAATGTACAAGTAAGACAAATTGTTACAGCTTGCACTCAACTTTTGGATATTCACTTATGCCTTTTGAATGCTTTGTTTATTCAGTCAGTGGGAAAAGGCTTGATGGCTTATCTTACTGTGATTTCATGCTACATTAAATATTCCTGACAGATGCTATACATGGGCTCTCTATAGCTACATATTTAGCATTTGAACTTATCTTAGGTGTATAAAACATATACAGTACAATGAAGGAAAAATGCAGGAACATAAATGGATGTACTGGAAATTATTTTGCATATTACATGATTCTCAATGTGAACCGCTCCTTCTTTTGTAGCACTGATATTCCCAAAGATCATCCAATCTCATTTTGCCAAAGCAAAAAATGTAGTGTGGGACTTTGAAGCCAGACAGTGCAAAACATAATTATATCACCAGAGGAAGCATCAAATGTCCATTGTCATTGTCAATGTCACTTGTACTTCTTTAAATGGCATTTTACCTCCCTGTTCAGCTGTTAAAATAACACCGTGAATGTTCCATCTGTTGATATACCGCTGTGTTTTTACTGATAGACAGATGTGCATAGAACACCCTCTGAACCTGTGGGAACGTTGTAAAAACATCATGCTGGTAGGTGCCAGAGAGCAGACAGCTGTCAGATGATAGCAATCCATTCCAAGTAACTTCTCAGTCAATGAGGAGGACAACAATGGAAGCTGAGTTGACCCACTGTTACACCTGACAGATGATATATAACTTTAAGAAGCTCAACAGACTCAGTTGAACTTAAAAACTTAGTTTTGCCTCATAATCCCTTATTTTTAAGTATACTTATGCGTCCCAGTGGGAATGTCAGATGATTTAAAAAGACAAAAGTAAAGAAAAATACACACAGCTTAATATAAGATCATCACATCTGGATTGCTGGAATTAATTTCACTTGTCTAAGCAAAAACTCCCTGGGATGTCTACAGGTTGTTTAGAATGCTGCTGTGAAGCATCTGACAGGATCTATTTTCATGTCACACCGTTGCTGATACAGCTGCATTGGCTCCCTATTGAATTCAGAGTCCATTTCAAGCTCCATGGACAAGCACCAGCTTACATCATTGAACTTTTACAGCCATACATCCCCAGCAGGTCCTTTAGGTCTTGTGATCAGGGCCTACTTACTGTACATCACACAACGCTGAAAACTAAAGGAGACAGAGGTTTTTCCACAGTGGTCCCCAAACTCTGGGACTTTCTCCGATCTTGAGATCTGTGGACTCGGTGGTCAATTTAAAACTGTCAAGTTAAAGAATGATACTCAATATAAAGCAGAGTACCCTCTTTTCTTCCAGATGCCATAGCAAGCATGCTATAATATACTAGCAGGAAATTCAAAGGCACAACAGCTGAACTGAATTCAGTTGTCAGCAATCAAGTTCAGCAGAGGACCTAAAGGCAGGCTTGGCAGCTGTAAGAGCTAGAGGCAATGTTCACTGATGAGAGAGAGATGAAAAAGACGTTTTCTCTCATCATGCCTTCACCACCATAGTACTGGAGGATGCCAAGAGAAGCTAAGAATTATGGCAACTAAAGGGGAGAGTAAATCTTCAAGACCTGTTCTCTCTCCTGTTTCCAGGCTCGACTAATAATTTCTGTCACCCCAGGAGGAAGGTTTGTGCACATCTGTGCACAGGCTGGCTGGAGCAAAATTTGTGTGGCCTTGTATTCTGTAAGCTGAGGGAGGCATCGAATTAGGAATGAGATGCCTTTCTTGGATGAAGAGGGATAAATCACCATTATACATCAGCAGCTGAAACAGAAATGACACAAAACAAAGTTTCTTATCATCCGACAGCCTGAAAGCAAAAGCTTACCCTCAATACATCGTCATTTAATAAATCGCAGTGTATCTGGCACTGTTACTTGTGATGTTGTGCTTAGTGCACAAGAGTAAAGTACCAAATAAAATATAAACTTTTTTACAAATATGCCAAATTTGGCACGCAGCAGGTATAGTTTTTCTTTAATCCTTAGAGCAACAGTAATTGAACAATGTGTGAATTTGCCTCAGATTTAGGCCTCAGATGCAAAGAGTGTTGATCAACCGAGTGACATCTATATGTCAATAGAGGAAGAAGGCACGCATTAAAACATTTTATTATATTTAAAATACAATCAGCAATGATGCCAAAAGCTGCAAATTCGACTTGCAAATTCAAACGTAAATATTTAACTTGAAAAAACATTACACAACTTCTTAAGGCTGTTTATTTGTATTGTTGCTGAACCTGACATCCCCCTTCACACCACCATCTGTCAAACATTGGCTGGCAGAGAGTGGGCTAAGTGTTTCAGAGGATCTACAGTATGAGCAGTTTTTTATGAGGAAGACAGACATAAGTCTTAGCTTTAGAAACTGCAGCTATCTAGCACAGCATGTTTTAATCCATTGAGTTACATATAATAGTAATTTAATAAAGCTGTTCCCTCAGATTTAAGAAGCATCTGTTCAAATAGCACTCAACAGTCATTGATTTCTTAGAACAAGATGAACAACCGCTCATATTCCAACAAACGATGTGTTCATAATAGTGGCTCATTAACTTTTAGTTATGACTTACAGCAACGTGGATGTTTTCAGCAAATTATTGATGTCAACTATGTGCTTGAGTTATTAATATATGTACTAATTCTTGAAGAAATCACCTGGTGATATAACAGTAGGCAATTGTGCAACTGGATGACCTGGGTTCAAACGCAAGCAAGCAGAGGAGGCAGCAGGCAGTGTTAGCCTAGAGATTAAAAATAGAAGCGTGTTCAAAGGTCATCTTGGGGTGGCTGAGAAAACGTGGGCAGAGTGAGTGCTTGACTAACTAATCCGCAATACTGAAGCTATTCAGTCAACCTTGAGCAAGTGCTCCAGCTGTATTAATATCACCTTTACCGTCAGTAGTCAGCATTAGACAACATTTGGTAGTACTAAGGAGTATGAAGTATATGTTGTACTTTTCCGTCTGTTTGTTTGCTTACTAGCTTTCCTGACTGGCAAAGGTTTTGCCAATGAGAAGTTATAAGTTTGAATGCATCCTTTAGTATCTACATACCTTGCAGTGGTCGTATGTCTTATTCTTCACATGTAAAAAAAACAACTCACATACCCTTCCGGCAAATTTCAGAGTTCAAGCAAGCTTCTGCCTGAACATATTAACATTCCACTGTATCTAAATCTTTTCTCTTCTGCTGAATGTCCTGCCATCTGCCACTGCCTCTCTCTTAGGACTGTATGCTTCTTTTCTGAGAAAGGATAGGAGACCATTCATCACCTGTTCTAATTAAACATGCCCTCATAGGGAAGCAGTGGCAGCCGCAGGGAAAAAGAGACAAGAAAAGGTGATAGATCGGCATTGGAAAGATGAAAAAAGACAGAGAGAGAGGGGGGGGGGGGGGGGGGGGTGTCTTTGCC
>VUQR01035686.1:22774-42146 GCA_015108515.1 Hemichromis elongatus
TTGGGAGTGCGAAAAAAAAAAAAAAAAAAAACAGCAGTCATTTAACAAAGAACAAATTACCCTTTTTACTGCAGATAACTGATAACAAATGGCTGCAAAACATATATATGAGACCCCTATAACAGCAACTGTCCATGCTCCATGACTAGCATGGCCTAATAGGATCCATAATGGAGCTCAGGCAAAACAAACCAAAATGCTCTCTGCAAAAAAACGATCAATTAGTTTTAAGTTTCAAAACAGCACTTTTTGGGAGCGTCTTGGGAGAATCTCAGAGGACATCTTGTTTACCTGGTATGACATATTTGACTACCTTGAAACATGGTAATATAACACATTGATCTTCTTATCTTTTTCACTAATGCTAAGCCTTTGAGATATCTATAAATACAATTTTTAATTTATCTGGTCAATTTAAATTATTTTAGTAGATTCTTCCATTCAGATATGAAAGAATTAGTCTTTCAAAATAAACCAATGGCTTTAATACAGCAATGCCAAAAGACCTGAACGACCACAGAACACAACTAAATTGCATGACGACAAAGATGTCAAAGTTTACCATTAAGAAATGTCTTTATGAACATAAATTTAAAGGTTTTGATGCAATCCTGCAGGTAAAGAAATCCCCAAAACTTGATTCTGTTCGCCTGGATGTAGTGTTTTCAAGCAGGAGAAACGTTTCATCACGTGGATGAGTAACAAAACAGAATCAATAAATTTAAAGCATTTACAACAAGGTGCAAACCGGTGGGTTACACTCAAAAACAGAAGAAGACCAGATTAGACTTTGCCAGGAATGTAATACAGCCTATATAGTTGTAATAAAATAAAATAAAATAAAAACTTTGTACAGAGGAAACCAAGATCAATAAGTACCAGAATGATGGGAAGAGAAAAGTATGAGAAGGAGAAAATCAACTCGTGATTTGAAGCCTATTACATCATTTGTCAAATGTGGTGGAGCCAGTGTTATTAAATAGGCATACATAGCTGCCAGTGAAACTGAGCTATCTGTGTTTAATGATGTTGTGATTCCTGACAGAAGTAGCAGGAAGAATTCTGAAGTGTACAGGGCTAATGTCTCTGCTCAGATTTAGCCAAATGCTGCAAAATAAACAAAACAGCACCGATCAGCCATAGCATACCCCATAAGTAGTTCATACCAGTTTTTCAACATGGGACATTCTTTAACAGCCAAGTAAGTCACCTGATCTCAACCTATTAGATCATGCTTTTCAGTTATTGAAGAGAGAACTGCCATCTATAAACAAGGACTAATTAAAGGTCCGTGCAGAAAAAGCCATGTTGAGCATGTATGGGTTCTAGATTTCTGGCAGACAATGACTGCAAACGATTTTCATTCAAGTACTAAAAAAATATACTTATCCCATTACTTCTGAATATCTGTAAATGGATATGCTGTGCACAAAAATAATAATTCATAACCAGTTAATGCAAAATAAAAACTTATATATCATCTGCACTTGATGAGATATGTATTGTTTGGTTTAAAATCCACTGTGATAGTGTACAGAGGCAAAACTATAATAATTGTGTCTTTGTCCAACAAATTATAGACTGAATTGTAGTTCTGAATAGTAAATGATATTTTTTAGTTGATGTTTTTGTGTATATGAATCGAGGTCTGTTTCAAGGAGCATCAATGTTTTATTTTTTTAATTTGTTCAGTTATTTCCTATGTTAGTCTACGTATGCTTTTACATGATTTTGGCTAAGAGAAGTTAGGCTACTACAACACCAAATTCCCTCACAAGCATTTCTGTAATCCTTCTCATTAATTTAACAGAACAAGCAGGACTGAATGTGTGTGTGAATGGAATAGAAGTACATCCCTAGACAGAAATCCACCAGTAAAAGCATAATCACTGAATGGTTGGTAACAAATGAATTCAACAAATTGCTGGTTGTCGGTGGTGTTTATGTTTGTAATTCCACATGACGGAAGAGGAATTGCTCCTTGATATCCCTGTATTATGTTCTGACACATACTGGTACGCCAAGCAGAATCAAAAGCTGAAGCAAGGCTGACTTTGGAGTACCATTTGTTGATTTGGTGAGACACAGCTGTCAATACAAAGCCTCTAAAGGATTAATTTAATCACTATACATTAATCTTCATAAATGTCAATGATGGATTTACTTTATGGACACCCTTAATTTTGCCTCTAAATGAAGCCTGTGTGTACATTGTTTGTATTTGTGTTGTCTAGAATGATCTCTGGTTAAGATTTATGCTCTCTATTACAAATGAAAGTGTGGAAGCTTTAGCCTCGTATCTTTTGGTACAATGGACAGCTAGGTTTTGATCTAATCTCTGTCACTGCTTAGTTTTTTCACGCTTGCCATCCAAGAGAACATTTTATTCTCATGGTGCAAACAGTAGTTCACACTCAAGACAAATGTATGTAAATATTCATCCAATAATGTTTCTTCATTAGCGGTGTGTTTATGGTCTTACACAGCATTAGAATTACAGAACTGTATTCCACCTGCCTAAACCCATCAGTTATATCATCTTGGTCACATGGCTATAAAAAGCTTCCATATTTACCATCCATCCTTTGAAATAACTACCTATACCACAACTTTGCTTTACATTCCTGCTTCACATAAAACATTTTCAGGATCTGGTATATATTGTCAAAGCAAGGAACATACTGTGCATTGTGAAATAGATTTTCCAGCACCAACTGTGTAAGAAGAGATTGAAAGCAGTGAAATATCTCCAGGTTGCAATTAAGTCATGACAGGAAAATCACACATGTTATCATTCCCTGTGGAGTAGTGGTGAAAACATCTGTGATTAAATCCTTTCACAGTTTTGATTCGGTTTTAATTTCACGTTCACAATTGCACACAATATCAGGTGTCTGTGTATTTGGCAGCCCCAATATTACACTAACCCTTATGTCGAGTGTGTCCTAGGAAAAAAAAAAAAAACTTTCCAAAGAAATTACTTTGGCCCATAATACAAAGTTTATAAAAAAAAATTTACCTCAGTTTTGACCAAATTAACACTGACTAATTTCATTTCATGATCTTTTTTATATTATTTAAAATGCCATTAGTCTCCTAAATCCCAGTCTAATTAAGGCTTAAGAAAATGTAATGAAATCCAATTTGACAATGTCGCACTGGTTTCCCACACCATGTCTAATGATCCATTGCCTTTCCAATACAGAAAGGGAGCTGGAGGGAGAGAATGAGAGAAAAGGCCTCATCACATCAGCATATCTTTAGTCCTTTGTCGGCAGTGTGCCTGCCTGGGTTATTAAATGAATCTCATATAATCAGACAAAACTATTTTACACAAGCACAGCAGTGACATAAGACCAGCTGTATCCCTATCTGTTGCTGACATACTTGATGCGTTGCCTTCATTGCCATGGGAAAAACCATCTCCCTAAACACATTATCTACAAATTAATAACTATGCTACGCCATATTTCATATTATGTAGGCATTACCTTTTAATGTGTTTTAATCCCAGAAGTCATAAATTACTCTTAAAGAGAATACTTGAGTGGAATCTAAAAGAATTAAGACTCTAGATTGTTCAAAAATAATAGTCATATTAGAATTATCAAATTTGCTATGCTTCATTTATACACCAGCCAGACTTTTCTGGTACCTTGTTTTTAAATCTAGGTTAAAAAAAGAGGTGTAATGATCAGTAAGCAGCAGTATGGCTCATGAGAAAGAGCTTCAAATAAGTGATGTTTGCCAGGTGATTGTTGATGGAAAAGCATAGAGAAGTTCAGAAGGAGTTGTACTTGTGAATCTATTGAAAACATATAATAGGATTTTAAGAGAGGAACTGTACAATGAAGTCAAGAGTGGCATAGAAGAATATGATGATGGTGCAGGATGTGTATTAGAACAAGACAGTGCAGTAGGAGTGAAAGACAAGTTGAAGGTGCAGGTGGGATTACATCAGGGATTGGCTCTGAGCAACTTCTGTGGAAGTGGTGATGGACAGGTTGACTGACAAGGTCAGGCAGGATTCTACATGGACTATAATGCTTGCAGACGACATTCTGATCTGTAGTGAAAGTTGGGAGCAGGTGGAAGAGAGCCTGAAGAGGTGGAGGTATGCTCTGGAGAGAAGAGGAATGAGTCAGGTGACATAAGAGGCAGACATATAGAAATGTGAACGTGCAAGGAATAGAATATTGAAGGTTAAGGGAACAGCCAAAAGAAGAAGAAAAAGCTCCAACAGTATGTTATAGCTACAGAAGTAATCAAACATTGTGCAAAATGCAGTGGAATTGTTTCCATTGAGGTTTTGAAAAAACTGAAATAAGAATCATACTACTATCGGGGTATCACTGATACATTTTCATAGTGTGGTAATTGATCCACCTCCAAAAATGTGTTTGAAAAAGCATTGGGCTGTTTAAAAAAATCCAAATGCGTCCTATAACTAGAGTAGCATGTTCTCTTCTGTAACTAATTCTTTTTCTAGCTTCTCTCATTGTCTGCTAGTTGCCTTCTCAAACGGAAAACAACAACAGCAGGACACTTCATTAAATAAAATGGCAGTCAAGCTTTAAGAAACTATAACAAATCTTTCCCCAGGTTTCTTTTTCAAAGCAGTTGCAGTAATTCTTTAGTCTTGGCCATATTTCTGCTTCTCTCTGAGTCTTTTTCTATTTAATCTTTTCCCTTTCTTTGTTCCTGAGAAATGCTCCAGCTAATCACCAGAGGGCTGAGGGCCATTTGCTTCTACTCACTAGTCTGGCCTCCCAGGATGCCCCAGATGGATCCCATTCTGGGTGTTCAATGACATCTTCCCAGCTGTCTTCTTTCTCAGCCCTCAGAAATTTTTTTCTCAATCCCTCCTCTTATATTCTTGGGAGTAAACGTATTGAAGGGGCATGTTTCATTTGCTTCACTGTAAGCTGAGGAGTACTTTATCCTGGCTTCAGTTCTTCTCGTGATAATGCGGAACTTGTTCATCAAGTATTTATAACAATAATAATAAGTTGTTTTTTAGACATGCGCATATTTTTTTTAACTTATCTTAGGTGAAATGGCTCATGGATTTCCATTATTCACCTAAGCAATGTAGAAGCACAGAGTACCATCAGTTTTGATTAACATTAACATTTTCCTCTACTACAGTAATTCTTTATTTACTACCAAATGCTAGTGCAGTACATGCATAAAAACTAGTTCCCCTAAAATGTTTAATGGTGAATGTAATGGCTTGTTCATATCAGCCTAGGGATAGGGCTAGAGCTGACACTGGGTGACGGAAACGTACACCTCGGACGGGTCTTCAGTCTATCAAAGGTTTAACAAAGAAAATAGACAACCACACACTCTCTCACCACCACACGGAACTGGTCCAATCAGGAGGTTTGAGCAAGGTACGCTCTTTGTGAAAGGCACAAGTGCTACTATTGCAGAAGTTTACTACCCATGGATGTAAACATGATTTACATTTTACAAGAACTTTTACATAATAACAAACGGTGCTTTAAAATCTAGGCTCCGCTGTGTTTTGGATCCAAACCAACCACAGGTCTTTAGCTGCTATCCTTCCTAAATGTCATAGTGGGCTGATAGAAGTGGGGTTTAAGTAATTGTTTTCCAAAGGTACATTACAGTTCAAATTGCCTGAGTGTTTGGTTGTAACAAAGAGAATGGAGGTGATAAAGCCTGTTACTAAAACCTCTCTCCCTGTAAATCTCAAGTCAAGCTGACTCACCCACTACTTTGCCTATTCCCCTGAGAGTGATATGTGAGAGCGTGGGTGGCCTCACATTCACTGGGAATTTAAAATTACTGCTCTGGGTTTACTCATAATGCTGAGATGTGATTACAAATGTAAAACAATAAAGTCACCTTATTTCCAGTTATACGTTTGCTTCACCCAAAGCAAAACTTACACATTTGCCCACAAATGTGTGAGTTTGAACATTCATTGAGTTTGTAATGGAGAGATAAATATATGCGTTGGTGAGTTATTAATGCTGTATTTTACATACAGGTTAATGATATATGTTTGTGTATCCCTGTTCTCCTTAAACATGTTACTGGCTGCTAAACCTATGCTAGCAAGAGAACTGAGAATGTTGATTTTTAATGTGTTGGCTGCAGTGTTGAGGAAGAACCTTTAATTTGAAAATTTTCTGTTTCTGGTTTGTGTCCCACTTTTTATATTTTACTATAGCTTATATATTAGCAGTAGTAGTCAACATCTCCCATACAAGCTATTAGAGATCACAGTGATCTGTTAGTCTCGTCAACTAATTTCACCTGGTGACTGTTGTATAGTTGGCAAATACGTATTTTTCCCTAGCAACCAGTGTCTGTGCTCTAGGCCTGAGAGACTTGGGCTTATGATGGGAAACCTAGCTACCAGATAAAGCAAAAGCACTATATTCTTTCAAAATTAACGAAGATTTTATTTTTTAAAGCAAATTTTAAAAATTATTTAATACATTTTTACTTGTGTTTACTTTATCATAATTTCTCATTTTCAGTTTCGCATTTGTTTAACCTTTTACCCCAGAGGCTGTCTGAGGTTCCTGCTTCAACGTTACATGCCCAGAATGACCTGATTTAAATATAGGTAACAGTTGTGAGACTTAAATATAGGTGTAATATATCATTGTCTCAAAGTAACTGGGGATGGAAAACAGGCAAATATAAAAGATCTTTTTCTGGTGTGATTTTTTTAAAACATATAACCCCTTTGAAAACATGCTGCAGAAACTAAAGAAAACCATGAATCAACACATGGATGTGTGAAACACAGCAAAGATACACACTGGGAGACGGAGATGTGCAGGAAATTAGGTTTTATCACCACAGTGGATTTTATCGAAACAAAATGGCAAAGACAAGAAAGAATGGTGATGGGTTTTTTTCAAATGTGAAGAACAATTTTGGTTTACTTTTGCTGCTGGCTCAGTAAATTTTGTCTGATGCGTGATGAAAGTTGCAAATATGGAATCTGAGAGATCTGTGCTTACAGCAGATGCATTGCTTGTCTCTATACAGGCTTTTGCTTAGGGTGAACAGGGGGTTCTAAAATTTGTGTTAAGATCTTTTCACGAAATCTGTTTAGCAGCTCTATATTTATTTTTGTTGTTTTAGTTGTGCTTGGTGGTCATAAAAACAGTTTGTGAACTTTTAGCCAAGATTCTGACGTTTCTGTGGATACCGTAAATGTCTATATTCAAATAACAAAACTCCAAAAACACACATTTGGAGCAAATGGACTTCACCCCAGCCTGTTTTCAATGCTTTCATTTAAGTAAATGATCTTAAAATATGAACTTCATGATTTCATTAAAATGAAATCTGAATTTCAAAGCGCAAGGATGCCAAATGTGACAATTTCCTTTTCATACCTGGAGGAAACAAAACCATCACAAACAGTGCTGATCAGCCTCTCAGACTGTGAACACAGCACATTGGTTTCAAAGGAGGCTACTGGGAATGACATCATGTCAAGCCTCCTTTCGATTGGAGTTGTCAGTGAGAATGAGCGATGCAAAATGCCAATGTCAAAAAGCCCTGTGTTTAGCTTGTCCATGCTGACAGGTTAGGAAATGGAGCATGCTACCTGACCAGCATAAGAGAATTGCTGCCCTCCGGTGCTGCAGCAGTCACATCTGTGGGCCAACGATAAACAACTTTTCATGCCTTCAATCACCGTGAGTATAGCCCCAATTTCTCTCTCTGTCTTTTTCTCTTTCTGATTTTCTCTTGCTGTGTGTTCCAGCAAAAGGAAAATATATTACATTTTCTAATTAAATGAATGTTTGCTGGTAATTTAAATTGCATGTATAATACTCAGAGGCAATTCATTATATAGAACAATGAATTTATACAAATTTATTGCCTAATTGTTTTAATTTGATTATGTGCCATATGTTTAATTATGAAAGCAATAGTAATTTCTAAACAAAGTCTAAACTTTGACTTATAATGCATTATATCTAGGAAGATGTGTCCATTTTTGATATTTTTTGTTTTGTTTTGTTTCTTTCTTAATCACAATCCTAATTTACAATTTCCTTTCCATTTTAATTTTCCTGAACTTGTATTTCACATGTGTGACACAAAGATTTATTATTCACTTTGTAATGGCAGTACAAACTAATCACTGCATAAGGACGTGTCTTGATTGTATATGAAAATTGTATAATCTATAAAATCTTGACTATGTATCTCTAATAGTCAAACTCATCCTTGAATAGTGGGTTCTTCACATCATAGATAGACAGATATATAGATATAAGGTGGCATGCTACAACTCCAGACCATCTTTAAATAAACTAAAGAAAGTAATTAAAAATATGATGCTGCCTTGCCTATATCAGCTTCAGCTCTTTTGAAAAGAGTTTCCACACATGTTTAGGAGCGTGTTTATGGGAATTGTTGTTCATTCTTCCATAAGCACATTTGTGACGTCAGACATTGATGTTGGATAAGAGGTATACAGGTAGTATACAGGAACAGCCTACGCTGGATGAGTAAAAAAAAAAAAACAACACCCAGGATCTCTGTCCAGAGGAGTATGGTCCTAGGAACAGAAAAGATATTACACAGGACCATCATGCTCCCAAGCCTCTGGTAGTGGACCTGAGCTTTAAGGTTAAAGACCAGCCCGCAGGGCGAGTGGGGATTTTTTTTTTTAAATATATAAAAATTCTTGCAGCTAATTTAGAATGTTGCTGCTAAACTGCTTACTTCAAGTATTTCACAAATATATACCTCCACCCTCCCCTTCTGCCATGCTTTTGGTTTACAATTGACTGTTCCTCTCACCTTTGCCATCCCTGCTGCACATCCACAGGAGTATTGGTCTTCTGGTAAAATGTGATTGTAGCTCTATATCCATTTATATTTCCTGACAGTACCTACTGTAATATCTCCCAAATCAAATAAATGTCATCATTCATCACAAAAGCAAGTCTCTTCTGATTCGAAAGATACAGGAAAATCCAATTTGCTTCAGCCTGACATACATCTATCAAGACTGCTTTCTCTAATTGAACTTTAAGGTTAATGTTTGTTTTTTTTTATTCTGCACTGCTGTACTTTATTCTTCTCTAAAACATATAATTATCACATGTCAGTTAAGGCCAAGGTCAGCGTGATAAAGTGTGACTGAAGAGAAAAATACAGATTTCTTCAGACAAACAGAATCTAGAAAAACTTCAACTTTATGTTTAATTTCTGAGAATTTACTAAGTTAATTCTTTTAATTAGCCACAACAATCAGCCTTTATAAAAATTACAAAAAAACCCAATTGGAAACAAGGAATATATCTCTACTATATATAAAATCCTTTTAAATGACTAAACAAATTACATTACAAGCTTTTTTTCTCTATGTGACATTGGAGAATTTTAGAAGATAAACAATATTTCCCTGTCTTACACTGTAGACACAATATTAAAAGGTTGTGGGTTATACTACTATGTCAGATATTTGTATAGTAAAGGGTACAGAAGGTTAAATGTTAAATAAATAAAGATTAGCTGTAGCAACATCCAATACCTCTTTCATACATATCTAAAAATTCATTCAAATGCAAAGTGTTACAATTGTAATCATATAATCCTCTTACTCGAATGTATTTGAAAGAAAGCTGAACTTAACTTACAGATATTACATGAGAAAAAAAGCCATAAGAGGTTTCTAACACTGTGAAAAGCACAGAGACATTTCACTGCATGTTGTACCTGTATAACTATGCATGTGACAAATAAAGAATCTTGAAACAACACTCCCTTGGGATATGCAGTCATTCTCAGCTGAGGTCACCCACCCTGTTTGTTTTCACCACAGCACTGATCTCACCAGTGGTATTTTACCCATCAGAGTTCACTCCTCCAGAGAAAAAGAAAAAAATTATTTTGGCAGTAACTTTAGGCAGAACGAATTATCTTAATGGTAAACCTTCAAAGGAAAGATTTTTTTCTGGTGTTGAGATCATGTATTCTCAATGTTGGGGAGTAACGGAATGTATGTATTTAAAATACAAAATATGAGTAACTGTATTCCGTTACAGTTGCCGTTAGATCGACTGTAAAATTTGACATGCAGCTGGTCGCACTAAAGAAAGAACACCACCATTATTTCATGCGGCTACCACATCGGCGCCAGTTGGGATCTGAAGGCTAGAGGTGAAACATAACAAACAATTTCTCCCCTGATAACAAACTGTGTTTAAACTCTCCGTTCCCAACGCCTTCGTACGCTTATCTCCAAGGCCGAGTCAGACGGCAGGTCTGGGCCCAGCGCTGGACGGCTGCAGGGCAGGATGGCTGTGTCTACCTCAGCTTACTTCTCTCACCCCTTACCAACTCCTGCTGCTTGTCACGTGTTACATGGCGTTCATGTGTTTATACTGTGTATTAACAGATATGTGCTTTTTGTGCTGAGGTGTCTTTTTTTCTGTTCTCAGATTGTTCTCCCATTAGAAGTTCAGTCTGGGTGGAGTTTTTTTTCTCCTCCTCTCACCTCATGCTGTGTATTTTCGCTGTTTTTCCTATCAGCTTACCTATCTGACCTGTGTCCCTATGTGATGTCTGTGTATGTTTGGTCGGAAGGTTCTTTTGTAAGTGCGCATACGCCAACTAGCATGCTGCCTGCTGTAACCCATAATTTCCTTCGGGATTAATAAAGTATTTCTGATTCTGATTAAAAAGGCGGTATTCAGAATACAGTAACTTTGTTGAAATAAATGGATTACACGGCAGGCTTTTCTTGTTTCATATGTTAGGCTATGCCCTCTCTATTTCTGGTAATTCCATGCCAGTGGAAACCCAAACAAACACGCAATAAGAGGCTCTAATGCCAGTGTGTCCTCTTACGGCCCATTTCATGGCCAGCATAATGATGTGAAGAATTTTTTTTTTAAATATTATTCAAAAAATGATTTAATATAAAGGCAATAGGGCAATAGGCAGAGTGTTACGGGGATAGCCCTAAAGAATTTAGTCTGATGGGTAGTGTAGTCCGTGCTGCAGGGAGAATTCACTACCATACCAGTTATGTGTCTGTGAGCGCAAGCGAGGGAGAAAAAGGAGAGCGAAAAAGTGTCACCGACCAGAAACGGGAGATGGAAGCATGTAAATATAATATTAACCACTGCAGCCAAAAAGAGTGCCTGACAAACCCAGTTGTAAGTAAGCTATTGAGACCCAACTGTACCTTGTGTTCGTGTTTTCCTCTGAAACAATAAGTTCCGTTGGAGTGGCCTTTCAACGCATCTTTCTGTTTCTCGCTAGCAAAGTTGACCCAGACAACAAAGTAAAGCTGGTTTTCGGCTACGAGCCCGACACGGAACCCGACGTATTAGCCAGATGTCCCTTTACTACGGTTTGGAGCTGCGGACCAGTTTTATATACACGCGGAATATTTTTTTACACAAGATCGTTGCAAAAGTGCAGCCTTACCTAATGTAAACTTAACACGTAAGGGAATATGTTACAAAATACATTTTGGGGCATGTATTCTGTAATAGAATACATTTTAAAAGTAACCTTGAACCTGATAACCCTAAAAGGACACAAATAGAATATATATTTTCCATTTTATTTTCCTTAATATTATTCAGGCAGAACCTTTAGCCAAGTATGCATCAGGTGTAGTACTGCTACAAGCCACATTGGGAAACATTGTAGGAAAATAACACCCAATAGGGTTTGGAAGGAAAGTTGTACAGAAAGACATTTTTGCTATTTCACTGAATACCAAAAGTCCCTTTTCTTTTTTATCCCAACATACTGGTACAGGTGGAGCTAGAAAATATCCTACAGAGTTGTGCCATAGAAATTATCTAAAATTGTCTGCCTTTTTTTTATCTCAGCCTCAGTTTGTTAATTCATTATTTTATTATTGTTAAATACATTCAAAAGTTCCTCTGGCATTTTAGTTGCCAGAGGAATTGAGGAGCAATACACACCTCTCCAGTGCATGAATGCATCTCTAATGAAATACCATTTCAATGGGGTCAGTCACTGAAAGATACTGCTGGTGTTTTTACTGCGTCACTATGAAATGGCTACTGTATATCATGTGTGCATTTGTAAATGCACATGGCAGATGAAACCTTGGAGGCTGTTTGCATTTATGCTGTTTATATTTGTGTTGCTAAACAGTATTAAAGTTGTACCAACCTTTGCATGTCTTAATCATATCCTCTGCTGTCAGGCATGATTTAACATACAAAGAAAATAATAAAATTACAGCTGTTCATTCATTTTGGATCAGTGATGCAGGGACACTGGGAAGACTGAGCCCACAACAAGTGAACTGGGCAGTATCATAAACTCAAAAGTGAATGCAGGCCTGAAGCCAGATGACTTAGGTTAATTCAGCCCTGTTGTCAGTTGAGGTAATTCCATGGTCCAATGGCTTTACACAAACTCTACAGTATTCATCCTTGTGAAGAGTTCATTATGGGCTCTTCACCTACTGTGTACAAATCAATGAAGCAGAAGGAACAGCATAAAACATAAAGTGATGCTCTGGATTGTGTGTATGTTAGGTTTAAAGCCCCTGGAATTAAAAAAAAAAGTCATTTTGTAATGTTATTAAAATTAAGCAGCAGAACCATCTCTATGATGCCTTCATCTCTAATATACTTTTTCTGGTGTCAGACTCAGATTACTGACTATTGTTATAGTTTAAAATACTTACAGTAGCCCCAAAGCCCAGCAGACAACATGACTTTCTGATTTTCCTAAGCATTATAAAGGCTAAAATAACTGTATTTCCCTGCTACAGGGTTGATGGTGCAATCAGTGTACTGCAGTTCCTTCTGTTGTCACAGGCTCAGACAGAGGACCCAATGGTGCAGAAAGGTTCTGGGCTGATGAACAAGCACACAGCCCTCTGATTACAGCCGCTCTCTCTCTATTCAAGCCTTTGTGTCACTCTGAGACACAATTAGTCTTGACGAGCAAAGAGCCCTCTTGTGTCTGCCTTTTACCTGCTCCCATTCCTGTCCTTTAATTCAATTTACAAGCAGCAAATATGATTGCTATGTGGATTCCAGACAAAACTGATCATACCGCTCCTTTGTTGTCTTCTTGTAACTCAGTCACAGATGAGCGACTATCCTCCCCTTACATGTAATAAAGATACACATGAGATACTTTGTTATTGTTAGTCTATCGCAACACAGTAGCTTGTGGGTGAAGGTTTGTTGAGTGAATATTTCATGTGCTCTTTTGCCTGCTGATTTGGCTGGATGGTAAATTAATATTTATAGATATAATAGTAATAAGCAGTAATAATAGCCAATACTGCAGTTATGCACACACATACACATCTATTCCGGCTCTCTGTCATACACACACACACATTTATAGATATATGTAGGGCTTGGTGCCCAGTGTCGGAGTGTAGGGATGATAATATCTCCTCCATATAACACATATGCAAGGGTTGGCCAGAACTTCAGGTCATGGGGGAGATGTTATCATCCCCACCCCAAGAACAACTGATGTGTTGAATGCGTTGAGTATGAGAGCCGCTGACCTGAGAGCATTATGGACAATCTCTTCTGTGAACATCACCGCAACCAACAAGCTGATCTACACAACAGCAGCAATGATGGGTTTTTTAGATGCTTGGCTCCAAGATGAACAGCCGCTACAAGATGACTTCTACTCTCCTTCCATGGAGAAGGAGACTAGAGGCCAAGATCAAGGCAGCATGGGGGGAGTTAGTCAAATATCGAGGCTGTAGAAAGGTGTGAATCAAGGGTGCCTAAGAAGTAAGACAAGCTACCAGAGAGAAGGGGAAGCCAGGAGAATAAACTGTACTCCACTGAGCCATCCAAGGCGTAAGCTCAGTAGCAGGGTAGTAATACGAGAACAGCCCCTGCAAGACCAGAGATGAAGCATTATTGGAAGAGTATATGGGAAAATGATGCTCGCCATAACAGCAAAGCTTGGTGGCTAGTGCATCTGAGAGCAGACCACAGCAGCCTCCCTGAATAGGATCCAGTAACCATCACGGTGGCAGACATCTAAGAAAGAGTCTCAAGCATGAAGAGTTGGACAACACTGATAATGAATGTTTTATAATGTTCACTTGCTAAAGAAGCTAACTGGACTCCATGAGCATCTAGCAACAAAAATGAAACAGTTGTTTCTACTATGATCTACAGCAACAACATAGGACCGTCATTTGGACTGGAGAAGTGTAGTTGGGTGGTAACAAAGAGAGCCACAACCACCAAATAATTACAGAGAGTAAGGCAAGACCTGAGGAGTCATCACATACCATGCTAGAGCAATAAGCTGGCCGAAGGAGGAGATACAAGCCACTGAAACGAAGACAAGGAGAAGGCCCTTACCATGCATTGAGGTATCACCCCAAATCCACCACCTTGACACTGTATATTAAGTGGAAGGACGGTGGCTGAGGACGAGTGAGTGTCAGAACCACTAATCAGAATTAAACAACAAATAAGTGAGTACATGTGTACATCAGGAAACATCACAAGATCACAACCGATCTTATGCTTAGTGAATACCTCAGGCGGCAGAAACCCAGGAAAGAAGAGGAGCAGGAAGAGCAACGATCGTGACAAAGTCCTGCACCGAATGTTCTACCAGCAGATAGAAGAAGAGACTTATACCAAGGAATCTTACCAGTGGCTGGACAAAGTTTGACTAAGAGAAGCACAGAGGCACTAATCATGGCAGCAGAGGAGCGATCTCTAACCACACGATTGATGGAGGCTGGTGTGGGGTGCACCATACCAGGCAACACCCCAGGTGCAGGCTGTGTAAAGGCTGGCATAACATACAGAAACATCTGTGCTGAGTATGGCCCGGAAGTCCAAGGTCAAAATAGAATAGATCCCCCAGGGTGGTTTAGAATAAACAAGATAAGATCCTGTGAGACTTCCAGATACAGAAAGACAAACTAGTGATGGCTAAACAACCAGATATGGTAGTGGTGGACAGGCAGAGGATGATCCCTATTGATGTTGCTATATGAAGTGAAAGCAATATCAGGAGAAGCAACACGAGAAGCTAAAGAAATACTAAGTGCTGAGAGAGGAGATGGAAAAACTGGACAGGTGTGGAGGGTGAAGGCAATAGTTATCCCCTGGTAATCGTGAAACTCTGGGGCAGTGACCCACATACTGGACGAGTGGCTTCAGCAGATCCCAGAAACAACATCTGAGATCTCTGTCCAGAAAAGGCCCAACCAAAATTTAAAAGTCAACCTCAGTAAAATGACTTGGCAAGACCTGTGCATGAACAGATGCCTGTAAACCTGCGAGAAACTCGTAAAGTCACACAGAAAGTTATTACCGCTAAAGGTGGTTATACAAGCTATTCATGCTGTGTAGTTAGCTTTCACAGGATTCAGAATCCTGTGAAAAAATTCTTTTTCACATGTCTGTATTATTATTTACAACTACAATCCAATACTTGCAGTACAAATAAACGTATCATCAATGCTAACTTTAACGTGAGAAGACAATTTGCACTGGTTCATGTCCATAGGGTCTTTAGACCATTAAAATCTTTAGCCCTGGAATAAGAGGAATTGTTCAGTTTTCTGAAACTTCAAAACCACAAGCTATAATCATTATGATCTGTTCTTGTTGTTAAATAATTAATAGAGTTGACGTTTACTAGCTAAACATTTAATTTTATTTTAGGAACCGACAAACTTTATGAGTACTCATAGTATTAATGTTCACAGTTACACGGAACAAAGTGTCTATTTTTTACATTTAAAGCGGAAATTGTGGAAAATGTTGCCATTTCTTGTAGAAAAAAAGCAAAGATCATTTTCTAATTGTGGTCAATTATGTAGAGTTAATAAAGTATTAATAACAGCCTCCAGGAAATGAAGGATTTGAACCTTATCAGTGTTTTAGGGTAATTAATCTGCTTTTGAGGACTCAGATTTCTGTTCCCCCCATTACTCCATTCTGCTTGTTATTGGTGAGTGTCACAGATTTCTAGGTAACCTTTCTTTACCTGAATTGACTTTTTTCGGACAGCTAATTTTTGGAATTGATTTTTTACAGAAATGTTAAAGATATGAAAATAAAATGCATATGGGACCTTTAGTCAAACACTGTATTCCCATCACGTTCCAAAGCTTTAACATCAAGGCAAGGTCACTACTAAAAAAACAACAGGGACTCGTGGATTTGCTGGTATGTCAAGCAAGATTTAGAAGATTGTAAGAGGCAATTACTGCAGGGTCGCAGAGCTCTATGCACAGTAAGCCGACACAACCTGATCAGGATTATGATGCCCTAATTTCCATAAATCTGCCATCACCACAGCAGGAGGCACGAATGACTGATTGTAATCGCAAGGAGTTTGTGACGATTAACAAACCTGCCAGGTCAAACTGCAAATCAAAAGGCACTAACACTGTGGCTTCTCATTACACTCCCAACTCTTCGCTTCCACGAACTTAGTTGAGATGCAGATGACACTGCTCAAGAACTGTTTTATGTATTTATTTATTTTATTATTTTGTTGTTGATGTTGTTTTTTTGGAGGGCTGCCGATATCTTTCCTAGCAATAACTGCACCTTCCAATTTCTCTCAGAGGACTATTGTCGATCTAGAGCATAGGAGCACTTCCAAAAATGAGTCACGCATTGAAGCATGATAAAAGCCTGATCAATCACAATCAAGAGGACTATCTTTATGATACTAGCAGGAAGTATTAACCTTGGCTTGCAGAGGTGATTCTTGTTAGAGTGGTAGGTATGCAGCAGGAGCAGAGGCTTTGCTACCGCTATCTTTCTGAGGTACATGACAGAAAACAACATAAGAGAATCAAGAGTGGATCCCAGATTGGCACTTGGCAGTGGCAAAGATGGATGCAAAACATTGCAGAACACTGACTCTGGACAAGTGCACTTCTTCACAAAAACTATATTTTACACATACTAAATGAAGACGGCAATTTATTATACAGGAAACCTGGTCCATGTATTTTCCAATACTGAAAAGGTTAGTTCAAATGATAAATGTAATGCAGTTTAATGCACTGGATAAACAATTACCTGGATGCGGTAATGTGTGTCATTGCTAAAACAAGCATTAAGTTCATCTATATGTCAACAGGGAAGAAATAAGTGTACATTAATGGGGGTATAAAAAATCACATGCATTGCAGGGACGCAGAAACGCTACCGGAATAATTTGTTGTTTGTAACTGTTTGAGGTTCTTTCTGGTCTGTTTTTGTTTCATGTCTCATTCATATATTATAATATAGGTCCTGCACTCTATTCTAGAAGCTGCATGCTAATACCTTTGTAACTATTTAATGTGTGTTTTTTGTGGAAATAGAGAAGAGAGTATTTTCTCTGGCATCATATCGTCAATAAAATTCTTGAATGAAGACAGAGAAAGAAAAATCAAGGTAGGACCATACACACTGACAATGAGTACCTAGCCAAAACACTTGAGAATAATATGGTAAACATGTCTACTCATTAGACAAGTGGGGAGCTGTTATTGCACAGTACTTGCATCTTTCACTCAACCGTGAGGATAGGAGATGAAGTTGAGACACATAAATAGTGTCGTGAATCTGGATCAGTCTAATAAACACAGTCCAGCACAAGGAGATCGGAGCAGTAATTTAATTCACTTACAGTACATAATGTTGCAGAGGCTGTCGGTGCCAAAAGCTTTGTCAGTCTACAGCTTCTGAGACAGTAGCTGCCCAAGATATTGGCTCTGCAATTGGATTACACTCAGGCTGTGTTTCCTAAAAATGATTGTGGGGCATAAAATACATGAGATGAGATATACTTTATTAACATATTTATACAACATATTGGTTTTTTTTGCGAAATCTCTCATTGACTTTATTAAGCCCTGATAATCCAACAACAATTGATATAATTCATACGTACTTCAACCTTTCCTCCTCTTATAACTAAACATACACATCACCAACTGAAAAAAAAAAAAAGATGTTTCACACACGAGCACGTCGTAACATTGGCGATCATTTATCTTCACAAAGACTGACAAAGTGCTCTGTGTCACACATAAAATGACTGAGCCACATGTGAAAATTCCCCATCAGTTCTGCTTTGTAACAAAACATAAAAACGCAATGAATAGAGGTGCGTGCTGTCTTTTAAATTGTGATTGATGTGATATGTTCAGAGAAACAAAAAAGCAAAGGTGCACACAAACACACACACACACACAGAGCGAGAAAGGGAGAGACTCGAATGGTCACTCTGAATGAATACATATGATGTATTTTTATGGCTGTTCGAGCTGTTAAAACTGATTTTTGTTTGCGTTTCCAAGTCATGAGCCTTTCATCAAAGTTTCTACTATGTCTGTAGGTTTCCAATCCCATTATCTCCCCAATACAGAAGCTGGGCTTTGATTCTGTAATTACCACTCTCACCATTTCTCTGGACAGTGACCCACAATCTACCCTGCTGCCTCCCTACTGCCTTTTCAGTCTTCAGGGTCTGTCTGGAGGGGACTTCAAAGTTATAGCGGAAAAATATCCAATATTTTCCAGCAGCACAACACCTATCATAGTGCATTATTCCCTCGAAATTGTATTTTGTGTTAAAAAAAAAAAGGCATTTGTATCTTTTTTCTTTTATTCAGCTGTCATCTGACTGCATGCGTTTCCTTTATAGGTATAAAGATTACAACTGGTGTTGTATCATCTGATGTGCACTGGTCAGGTAAAGGAAAGCCAGTAGCTGTGTCATTTCTGCAAATCTCTTTCTGCAATAATGATTTTTCAAATTCATTGTCACCAAAAGACACTGTTAATAAATTATTCAGTCTTAGATTAGGGCTGGGACGACGCGTCGACGTAATCGATTACGTCGACACGTAAAATACGTCGACACGTAAAAAAATGTGCGTCGATGCGTCGTCACTTTCAAAACACACATGGCGGCAGCGAATAGCGGCAACATGAGTGAGGCAGCTGCAGTCGACTTAAATCACTCCACCCGAACACGCAGTTCTACAGTATGGGGATATTTTAACAGAAAAGGAAGTGATTCAGTCGTTTACCGGCTTTGTAAGGTGGAAATGGCCCATCCTATAAGCACGATGGCTATGCACCAGCACCTCAAACAATGGCATCCAGCAACTCACACACTAGGGTGACCAACCGTCCTCTTTTCCCCGGACGTCCACTTTTCACGTTTCGTCCGGGGTATCCGGTGGGATTTTTGAGATTGATAAAAATGTCCGGGTTTTATGAACCTACAGGGGACCCATATACGTTACGTCATACCTTAACTGCTGCCTGCTTTGCGAGTGGTTATTTTGCGCTCACTGACGGGACAGACAGTACGCAGCTGCGCACCTAGTAATGTT
>VUQR01035687.1:0-13035 GCA_015108515.1 Hemichromis elongatus
TACACCTGTGGTTCATTTAATTAGTGTGAGTGTGTGACAGTGTGCTGCACTTGTGTATTGGTGAGTTTCTTTTATTTAAATTGGTTTTCTGTGTGTGGCATCCCTGTCCCCCCACTGGTAAGTCTCAGCTCTGAATGTGTTTTTTTAGAATAGTTTTATAGTGAACTTATGCTGGTGTTTTTGTGATTTTAGCATACTTTTATCTTGAATGTATGCTTGTGTTTTTATGCTGTTTTAAATCACTATAATAAATTGTACTTTGTTTGATCATTGAACCACATCTCTGTCCTGAGTATAACGGACCTGAGTGTCCTACTGGTAATTACTATTACTTCTGACCAGTATTCTCTGGATGAAATTCCCAGGGTGGCGTTGTCTGTGAATTGGTGCAGAGCATTTACTCCAGATCTAGCTCGTGCTGCCACATGGGCATAACAAGGGGCGTTATGCATGGAGGAAAAAGAACAGCATTCCAAGAAAAACACCTGCTACCTCCAGTAAAATATGGTGGTGGTTCCATCATACTGTGGGGCTGTGTGGCCAGTGCAGGGACTGAGAATCTTGTCAAAGTTGAGGGACACAGGGATTCCACTCAGTATCAGCAGATTCTGGAGACCCATGTCCAGGAATCAGTGACAAAGCTGAAGCTGCACCGGGGCTAGATCTTTCAACAAGTCAACGACACGAAACACTGCTACAAATCCACTAAGGCATTCATGCAGAGGAACAAGTCCAACGTTCTGGAATGGCCATCTCAGTCCCCAGACCTGAATATTAGTGAAAATCTGTGGTGTGAGTTAAGTAGAGCTGTCCATGCTCGGAAGCCATTAAACCTGTATGAAATAAAGATGTTTTGTAAAGAGGAATGGTCCAAAATACCTTCAACCACAATCCAGACTCTCATTGGAACATACAGGAAGTGTTTAGAGGCTGTAATTTCTGCAAAAGGCAGATCTACTAAATACTGATTTCATTTCTTTTTTTGTGGTGCCCAAATTTATGCACCTGCCTGATTTTGTTTAAACAATTATTGCACACTTTCTGTAAATCCAATAAACTTCATTTCACTTCACAAATATCACCGTGTGTCTCTCCCATTTAATATATTAAACTGACATTTTTTTATTGTAACAACCAACGATTTATAAATATATTTTATATATTTATATTTTTTTGCAACGGTTGATGCAACTTTGTGAATTAAGCTGGTGGCACAGTGGTTAGCACTGTTGCCCCACAGCAAGAAGTTCAACCCCACCATCATGCTGGGGCCTTTCTGTGTAAAGTTTGTATGTTCTCCTCATATTTGTATGGGTACTACAGCTTCCTGCCACATTGTTATTAGGGGTGGAAGGTTTACCCTCCCTGCCCCTCACTACTGGTCATTGCTTTCAGGTGCTTTGTATTGTTTGAGTGTGTTTTGTTACAGATGCAGCAGTTGTAGAGCCAGCATGTTTGTTGGTTTCATCCGAAGCCCCCCTCTCTCTTTCTTTCTTTTTCTTTATCTGTTTCACCACTTTCTTCTATCTTTGCCAACCTGGGCTTCACCCCCTGTCCACTCCAGCATATTTTTCACACAGATAATTATATGAATAATAAAATAAATAAAGTAAAAAGATTAACAAGAAGAGCCTACAGAGAGTCTACAGTGCTCCTTTTGGGAAAGCAAATGTGTTTGGCACAACAAAGCATTCAGGTCAATTGTGTTTGTTAGGAGTGCCAGACAGGACAGGTTTGAAAAAACATGAAAGTGAACGCAGACTCAAAAGTTACCCCAAGATGCCTGACAGACGATTTAACAAATGATGCAAGGGGGCCAATGGCTTTCATTACACCGGGCACAAATCTGTTCAGGGCAGAGACAAGGACTTACTTATTTTATCTCCACCAAGTTGGAGAAAGTTGTTAGGTATACAACTTTTAATGGAGTCTAAAGACCTATTTAAGATCTGCAGCTTAGAAGTATCTTGGGGGCTTAAAAGAGAAATATAATCGAATATCATCTGCACAGTATTGATAGCAAATGTCCTTAAAGATACTCAAAATGTGCTGAAGTTGGACGAGGTGTAACAGAAACAATAAGTAGTAAGTGTTCTTATATTGGGTCTCCAAAAGTTGATTCTGTTCATCTGGACGTAGCGTTTTCAGTTGAAGAAACATTTTGTCAGTCATCAAAGTGACTTCTTCAGTCTAAGCTGACTGCAGGTTTCCCCAGTCGTGTAAACAGTACATTTGCATAATGTCTGATGTAATGATGTACTGTTTATAAGGTTGAAGAGAATATTCTTTTGGAGATTTACCTCCCTGGATGATTGCGAACGCATCAAGACGTTCTTATATCGGGCTTTTCTACTCTATTTGAGCACTGCAATACAGAACCTTGTGGCACACCACAGCTATATATTTATTGCTTCAATGTTATGCATTTTATGTTTTTCATGTGCATTTTAGTTTCTAAAGCACTTTGTGCAGCATGAGTTCTTGGAAATGTCCAATAATTTATTATTTTATTTTAACTTTATGGGGAAAACCTGGCCATGTTATTAAAGTGGGATACATCCCACTTTGGATGGAGCATCTCTCTCTTCTAGAAATGTGGCTAAATATATGAAACTGTGAAAACTTGAATATCCAGGCACCTGGTGCCAGGATGTTCAGGTTTTACATGCCACACTGCAGCTTCTCTCCTCCTGCCATGCCTACATAACCCCTTCCCCATTAAGGCTGGGAATAGAATTTGAAAAAGCCCCCCGACAAAAGGTAGCAATTCACGGGGCGGCTTCTAGGCTTGAATATTATAATTTATTATTATTGGGCAGTCCTAAAACCACCCTGAGAAGCCTTCGGTTGATCCAGAATGCTGCAGCGAGAGAATTCACAGGAAGTAGAAAGAGAGAGCATATTTCTCCCATATTGGCTTCTCATTATCGGCTCCCTGTTATATCCAAAGTTAATTTTAAAATCTTTCTCAATCCTTCTTTCTTACAGTTTGAATAAGAAGTCCCCATCTTGGCTTAGAGACCTGAATAGTTCCACATGACTTCAACAGAGCACTTTATTCTCAGACTTGTGTCTTACTTGTGCCTCCCTACTGTATTTAGACATAAAATGGGAGACAGACCCTTCACTGTCAGACCGTTTTCTTGTGGAATCAGCTCTCAGTTTGGATTCAGGAGAAGGGGGTGCTGGGAAACTCTTTATTTGTTTCTACACCACTCTGCATTTATTAATTAGTTACTCCTACTCTCTGGTTCTCTTCCAGTGTGTCTTTTGTCCTGTTTTCCTCCCCTCATGGCAGGTTGCTGCTTTTTTCTCAGACTGCATGCTCACAGGAGGTCATACAATCGTTATGATATCATTTTCAGAAGTGTTAATATGTAAGTATTGATGTGACTAAATGATCGTCTGTCATTTTGTGTCAACCCTGTGACAAAGTAAAATCTATCTGGGATTACGCAACCTCTCACCCTATGACAGCTGGATCCTCCTGGAATAGGTTACTTACATGATAACAGGCCAAAATGAAATGTGGCTGTTGATTCAGATGTGAACTCACTGCAAGTAAAATAAGAACTGATAAAAGAGGACAGGGGCATGGTTTCTTCAAATAGTATTGGACTACAGATTTACCAGATTTACCCATTTGTTACTCCTACATATCATTTAGCAGGTAAATTTATAAAACAATTAATGCCTGATAAATAAGCAGAAGCAGCGTGTTATGGTTTATTTCTGACCGAAAGAATAGCCGTTATGATCCTGTGAGGCATACTTCTAAAATGCACATAAATCTGGTCCAGAGGTTTCAGGTGATGTCTCTATAGTGATTTTTTTCTGTGATGGATGATATGCTGCTAACAATAACCCTGCCTCTGTGGATTGTTATCTAAAGTTGTGTGTAACTGTGAAGAAAAAATACTGTGAGCTCCTCTATGTGTCTACAGGGCAGCATAAATAGTCGTTGAAGTAATGTGAAATACTTTCATCCCTGATTATGTGCACAATCCTTTTGTTTTACTTTTTTTATAATTAAACTAACAAAAAGCAAATTATTCTTAGATATGAAACTGTAGTGTGAAATCCATGGTGACACAAATGACTGTAGAATAACCAATTAACCTAACCCCACTGGATCCTACTAAACATTTTTTAAATCTTTTTATTCTTTTAATTGAAAAATGTTGTCATGTCAATTCTTTATAGCCTATGGCAGATTTAAATAACAGAAGCTGACCTAAGGTCCTTGAAAGATGGGCAGATTTACATCACAGGTCACTAAAAAAACACAGTATCAATACTGGAAAACTGTGTTAACTAGTTATTGTGGGTAGTTAAAATCACATCGCTGTTGTGTTGGTGTTCGTTGAAATGTGTACAATGATTCAGCTCATAAATCCTTACACACTGCTCTCCCCTACACCGGTTTAAGTATTTTGCAATGGTATTGGTGTCGACAATACTTCTCTTAATTTACCTGGTATCAGATTGATACTAAAGTTTGCAGAATCACACAGCACTACTGGTTACATCATAAGTGATGACATAAATTAGTCTGTTAGTCTGTTTTTTTTGTATTACTGTAGGGTCTATACCTTATGAGATAAACCACCTTGAGGCAACTGTTCCTGTGATTTGGAATTATGTATATAAAATTAAATTAAACTGAAGTCTAAATGAAGCTTTAGTCGTTGAGGATTTCCAGGCATTACAGGGAGTTTTTATTTATTAACTTAATGACTTAGTCCAAAAATCAATTACAAACTATGCTATTTACTGATATTCCTTTCTTAAATTTAACAAGTGTTCGCTGCATCCTCCTATCTTAATGGTTTTGCATTTTACAGTCTTCATTGACACAATAGAAAAGTTCACTAGTGGAATGTGCAAAAGGGGATATTCAGCAGTGTCTTACAGGAGTTAGAGGGAGGAATAGTTGTGGCTGGGTGGCTGTTCAGTTCAATCAAGTGATTGATTCTGAAATTGTGTCGTGATTTAAATGGAATGCAGGAATCAGCAGAGGGTACACAACTCAACGAGGCCACCAGGGAAGCCAGCATAATTGATGAAGCACCCTGGCAGCCAAGACACTCTGGTTGATTCAAATTTGTACCACTGCTGGCTCTGCTGGAGGCTTGTGCCGGTAGAGGTGATGGGACACCTCGGGGGGACTTGGCGAAGGTCTCCAGAGGCCTGCATCAGTGATGAAAATCCTCCAGAGCACAGGTGTCGAACTCCAGGCCTTGAGGGTCGGTGTACTGCAGGTTTTAGATGTGACCTTGATTACCTTCTCAACATGTCTTGAAGTTCTCCAGTGGCTTGTTAATGAATCATCATTTGATTCAGGTGTGTTGACCTTGGGTGATAACTAAAACCTGCTGGACACCGGCCCTCAAATGCCTGTAGTTCGACACCTCAGCTTCAGAGGGTCTTAATATTGGTTTCAGGTGCAGGCAGATATGGAGCCTTGGACACAGATTTTTTTTTCCCTCGGGACTCTCGGATACAACGGGATCCACTGAAGACTCTGGCAGCTGTGGATGCTCAACAGGGCACACAGGCTCAAGTTTAACTGGCTCTGAAGACATTGCAGATTCAGGGTCAAGGCAGGTAGAGGGAACCTGACGTCAGCAGACGCAGGTGCAGTAGCAGTCTCTAGCTGGGGCCCAAAGTCTCTCAGGTTGCACAGGATGGGTCTGCACAGGGGCATAGGGCTTGCAGTCACTTCCCGAGGGTGGGGCTGTTGAGGGTACTCAGGCAACGTTGGAGGCTGGGGCTGCACAGGACACCTAGTCAGCACACAGGAGACTCTGAGCCATTCAGTGCAAGAAGCACTAACAGGTCATTATTTAGATTTCCAGAAAACAGAATGTGCCATAATATGCTCAAAATTAAATAAATAAATGTAAAAAAAAAAACCAAAAAAACCCCACAATACTAATTTAGTACTTTTTAATGTAAACATATTCCAGTATTTTTGATCTGATTTGATCTTTTCTTAAGTTATCTTATCTTTCTTCAACTTGAAGGCCTGTTTCAATGCCTGTGTCCACACTGGTAGCTTGCCACAACAGACACAAATAACCATTTGACCATGGCTTCTATTAGTTGTTTCTGCAATGGAGGCTTCAAACATAGTGGGGGGGTTTTAAAGCTGAATTTTGATAGCAAATAAAGTGTAATCTTTTCTTCCCACCCTGCAGTATTCCTTCACAAACTGTGTGGCTTTATATTAATGTTTACTGCTGCCATAATTTCCACATTCACAACGACCTCATACGTGATTTTGGGACAGTGACTAATAGAGTAGATGCTGCCCTTCTTAAATTACTTCCTGTATGGCTCAGAGTTTGAAAAACAACAACAAAAACAAAAAACTAAAAGCAAAATACATTTTTAATGGCTCCCTCTAGAAGTTTAAATTTTGATCTAAAATACTAAAATTAGTTATACAGTCAGGTCCATAAATATTGGGACATCGACACAATTCTAACATGATGTTAAGAAAATACACTACCCTTGAGCTTCAACACTAATACAGGGATGTCAAATGAATTTGCAGGTACTGAATTAAGTTTTCCAAAAGATATATTGTGAATTTAAAACAGCTGTACATAAATGCACTGAGTAGGAGATAAGGTCAGGTTCTGTTCAGGCCCTGCAGGAAGTATGACAGAGCTGTCACAACGTATCACCTTCAAACACGTAGAATTATTTTTTGATGCCAATCTTTAACATCTTATGTAAACAACTTGATGCCAGAGATAAATCTCTGGATTTACTGCATGTATCTCTGTTTCTTACCTGGTTTGACAACTGTTTATCTAATCTACTTTAAATTTGGTAGGTGTATTTTTGTATGCAAATGCAGTGTTAGGTTATTTGGATGACTGGTCGTCTCTTTTTTTTTAGGGGGGGGGGCAGCAGGGGCGGCGGCGGAGGGGTATTTCTGTTGCTAAGGCAACATTATCAAAGGCACATAGTGAGGTCACACTTCTCTGCAACCTTACAATGATTTTACAAGTCCAGATAACATCTATTTTGATCTTCATGTTAACATGAATCTGAAAGGTGTCACTGCACTAGAAATAGTGTAACACAGCAAATGTACATTCTGAGAACACAGTCTTTGTCATTTGTAATTTTTGTGGTCCTCTTGTTCTGTACAGTGAGTCTGGTTTCTTCAACCCATACATGTGGAAAATATATTCAAGCATTGCAAGTATTAACCTCCTTTCTGTGTATATGTGTCTTGTATCTTTTTGCTTGAAACTATGAAAGACAAGATGCATACAAACACAAAGAATCCAAATTGATAATAATTAATATAGAGCAGAGATATGAAGAAATGTCAGAGAATGCTTAGTTTGAACGACAGTACACTATAATAAATGAAGATACTCTAATCACAAGTTTAAAACACTTAATCTATATCCCTTGGATTGCCTTTGTCCTTGTAGCACATTTAATATAAAGATCTGTTCAGACTGCCCATTTAACAAAATATTTGTTGCTGTGCCTTAAGCAAACAGAAGCCTACATTCATACCCAAACACACAGATGCAGACTTGCACTCTCACACCACTCCTTTAGCAGCAGTTTCCCTCTCTCTGAATTAGCCTGCTGCAAGGATGTGATGAGAAGTGACAGCTCGTATGGACTGTTTGGACTGGATGTGATCCACTTGGCTCACTGCTGATCAAATCTCCAACAACAGACTATTAACTCCAAGCAAATTGTGCCAAGTAGGTTAAAGGGATCCTTGTCTGTTTTAATAACTGTGATATCTCAGTTTGTTGACAGAGTGTAAAAAGACTCATTTTGGTTAGTCTGATAGCAAAAAGCCCACAGTCTGTCACAGTCTTTGCCTCTCCCCCTCTATCTCAGCTTTTCCTCTCTTTATAGTGCTTTTTTTTGTTTTTGTTTTATTCCAAAATTCTACACAAAATTTTATTGAATGTTTTAAGATAATTTGTCAATTAAAAACGACACACCTTCTACCATGCACAAGAATTAAGATTATATATGTAAATCAGAAAAAAAACACATTTCACTATATTGCATCCAACTCTGTCATTAATCTGACGCAGTATTTATGAGCTTCTCGTTGTATTACATCTGTGTCTGAGTGACAGTGTTCTGACAGTATTTATAATAATTATAATAATATCAAAACAAAAATAACAACAATAATAAATTGTTTGTGTTTTAAATGTAAATAACACTTAAGTCTTAGTCTGATGTAATAAAATACTCAGCAGAGCACTGAGGTGAATAAAACAAATATGAGGTAAAGGGCTGGCAAAGTTGTTCATCATGCCTTAGCTGTGGCTCTGTCCTTTTAGTTGATGGTTTGGACGTGATGGATGTTTCTTTAGTGACAGTGAAATCGATGCATTCCACTGTTTCTACTGTGAGATATCTAGACCTCAAAAATACATATATGTTTGAGAGCAAACACTTAGCAACATTACAATGTTATATAGGACATATTGATGTCTCACTCCTCAAAGATGTTTATTTCTAGACACAGTGTCCCAGTTATTCAGGGTCATATGTATTTGTGTTTATCTGAGTAAAAGTGGGTCTTGAAACATCCAGGGTTAGTCAAACCACAATAACATGTACAGGCTTTAGGAAAAGAAGACAAGGGTCTCCTCTTGTTTTATAGGAACAATCTTTACCTGCTTGTCATGATGTCAGCAGGGTAAGTAGTTAGAGTTAGGCTTTGTTAGACATAGTGTCGCCTAGGACAAAAGTAGATTGGTATGTGTGTGCCTTTAAATTTGTGTGCATTTCATTGGGAGGGAACAAGATGGTGGTGGGTTTCTCAAAATTAAATGGCTTATCGCTTTCTTGTCAAAAGAAAAATCAATTGTGACATTCTCCTGACAGTGTACACCACATTTAATTAGCACAGAGATGCCTTGGAGAAAGCAAAATTATCCAGTAACTGAGGAGTAGACACTGGTTGGTTAGGGCAAGGTGAAGAACAGTAATGCAGGATGCAAGAAGAGAGTAAATGGTAGATGCTAGGAAGGCAACATAGGGGTCCAAAGTTGGAAAGTAGGAAACATGAAATGTAACAGTGGAGAAGATGAAGTGAAAGAGGGAAAATGAATGCAATGATGAAAAAAGGAACCAGTATAAGTCAAAAAGAAGATGGGAGAAAAATGGAGATTAGTGAGTGAGAGTAAGCTCACTTTAATTCAGTTTTATTTATATAGAACCAAATCAAAATAACCAGGATGTGTCCTTCAATGTGCATATTAAACAAATATGTAAGAATGCAACATCTCCCAAATAAAAAAGTATCCTCTCTCCTCTGACATAGGATGTTCATCCATTTATTTCTTCTATCCTGGACCTATGACCTGGACCCTATGAGCATGTGGTGGAAATTTAATTACCAATGTCCGCAGACACGGTCAGCTGCAATCAACACTCTTTATTATCAGGGCACATGACAGAGAGAGTGCATCCAGCAAGGCCACCAAGCAGCCTCCTGGACAGAAGTGGAGCTTTCACTTCTTTATACATTCACAAAAAGGAGAGGAAAACCCAAACTGATCATACCATATAACACGTGGCCCACTATGAAACCCAACAGAACACTCCATTGCAATGGCTATGCTGTTTCTTGTCCCTGGCATTATCAGCACCTGAAGAAGGGGTGTTGTTTTCAACTACTGAGGCTACGTCCACACTAGTCCGGATCGACTGGAAAACTGAGCTTTCGTGCAAAAACGATCTGCGTCCACACTATCGTTTTGAGTCGTTTTTCACACCTTTGCGCGTCCAGTACCGCGCATGCAAGACTCCGTGTGTTGTTTATTTACTTTCCGGTTATTTAAAACGGGCGGCAAAATGGCGAGACAAAGCACCGAATGTATCAAATTGAATGATAATGAGGTGCAGTTGTTGCTCCGAGTCACAAATGAGTACATATTAATCTTCAATACAGCCACTAAAAACTTTGAGCAAACAAAACAACTGCTGTACGATGCCGTCTGACCATCTTGGTTAAAGTGGTCACATGACTGCATCATATGACAAAATACATCGTTTTTAAAAGTCTCCGTTTTGGCCGTCCACACTACGCCAAAACGTTGCGTTTATGAATCTATGCGTTTTCGAGAGCGTTTCCAGAAACGCTCCGTTTTCCCTCCTTCTCAGTGTGGACGGGAGGCCAAAACGGAGACAAAACGATGCGCTTTCAAACGAAAACGCATTAGTGTGTACGTAGCTTTAGGGACACTCCCAATAGGACTCTCCACCAATTGCTCTTAGAACTGAAGAAGCTTCTTGGATTAGAGGTGAAATGTCTTCAAGAAATGTCCAGATGCTTTTCTTTCCAAAACTTCGCTCATCCTACTCATCCTACATGTTTGCTGCAGTGCCTGCTCAGTTGAATGATTAAATTTGGCAACATATATGCATTAGATTTGATGACTATAAGAAAAAAAGTAGTGATTGGGACCCCAAGAAACATTTAAATATCAGAATAATTAGACCATTTTTTTTTAGCAAAGCGTCATGTTTACAACAAAATCTATATTTATGATTCTCAAAGTAACATCTCATATCCAAATGTCCGACCCTTTTAAAGCATTTAACTGGAAAAAAGCCAAAACAAAAAATGTTTTAGGTGATGTTTTGATAACCTTTTCATCCACTCAGCTTGTTTGGTGCATGCTTTCCTTTCCCTTTGCTCTGTATTGTGTTTACTGATGTGTGCCCAAATGACTCTCCCTCCTTAGCACCTGTTAATGCTTCTCTTTATCCATTACTGGAATGATTGTGGCTGTTATCGTTGCCCCTAATATTTGACTCGTATCATTAAAAACAGCAGTCTCCTAACTAGGGGGAGACTTTGACTTGAAAACCCTAAAGGTGTTTGTTTAATGGTACTGGATTTTTAAGATGTGTTTTCACAGAAAAAAAGCCATTTTTGAGCTGGAAATGCAGCTGGCAGTGTGTACTGCTTGTTATTTGTCTTCTTAGATCTCTGCTTTGCTGTCTGTTTCCAAGGTTACTGCTGCACATGAACACAAACAGAGTCGCACTCCTTTATGGACTTTATGGCATTCATCCAACTGTGTGTTAGCCTATATTGCTGCAATAAAGCAAGCAACAAAAGTAAAGAAGAGATTGTCAGTTGTCTTGCAAAAAAACATCAGAGAAACAGCGGGACAAGAGAAGCCTTGGCTAGACTTCATTTACAGAAAGAAAATAAATGTCTTTTATTTCATTTCAGTCACTCAATTCAAATTATTTACCGACTGAAGATTTTTTGTTTTCTTAAGTTGGAAGAAGGTTTTTTTTAATTCTCAAGTTCTGCCTCTTTGTCAAGGAATAGCCTGGATTCCTTATTTATTCCTTATGATGTAAAAACAAATGCTTAAGCTAGGTCATTTTAATCTAATTTTCTTCTTACTGAATTCCCACCAGTATCCCATCACTTTTCTCGTCTCCTCCAACCAAAAATGTTGAATCAGATGAACCTCTAAGTCCCTCAAGGTTAGGGAATTAAAAGCAATCCTAACAGATACTCTCAAGGTGTCAGTTAAATGCTAGCACTGTGTACTTGCGCCTTTACTTTCCGACTGCATTTCAGGCTTTCATTTCAAATAAACTTCAAGACTTCCTCTGTCAGCGTTCAAATTTTTATTCCTGTTTTTTCTCTTTATCTAAGGCTTTCACTTTCCTCCTCCCTTAAACCACACGTCTTCCTTGGTCACTCATCTCCCTGTGCTTGCTGCAGTGCCTGTCCAGTTGAATAATATAATTTAGCAGGTTATATACCTTATATGTCACTGCTGCAGATGTTGAAAACATTATCTAAACACACCAGACAGAAATAATGCCCCTTGGCTAGGTGTGTATGTGAGACACTGCAGCTGACAGATTAATGTGCTTAATGATGACCTTAACAAAGGCCACAAACAGGGCCAGATCTACAGCGGGATCCCCCAGCTGCCCCACCCAACATTTATGTCCTTAAAATACTTTTCGCCTTTGCAAGATTACTATAGTTTTTCTAGTGAGTAAGCAGGGTGTGAGCGAAGGTGTACACCAATTGCTCTTAAAACTGAAGAAGCTTCTCAGATGAGAGGTGAAACATCTTCAAGCAAGTCCAGACGCTTTTCTTTCCAAGCTCCTTAGATGAATGTCTACAGGATTCCTTACTTTGTGTCTTGTATACACAGGAATAATAACTGTAAGAACCAAATCTTGTAATGGACGTAACACTGTTCACGCTTTCCCTTTGACTAATTTATCTAATATGTGTGATCATGCTTGCATTTAGATAATGAAGTAGCCAGCACCATAATTTCATAGAGAAAATTCAATATCTCATGTATCAAGCACACACACAGGTTTATGCCTATATGTGCAATCTTGGGAATCCATGACCAAGTAAGCCAGATAGCCCAATACCAGACTCAGAATAAGAAGACAGGTATCATTACTGTGTCCCTCATTTTTCGCGAGTGACCTCATTAACTGTTGATCCATCACCATGTGGCCCCACATGTGGCTCAGCACACAGGATTTTTCTGTTGCTTCCATCAAGTGGAGTCACAAGACCAGTAGGCAAAATCATCCGTAACCATTCTTCAACTGTGGGATTATCTTGTGTGATCCTTAGAAAGCCCTACAGAGAGAAAGGGGTGGAGGCGGGGGGTACTAAAGAAGACTCCTTGCCATTTTTTATCAAACACTCCGGGGGCAACATTTGTAAAAAAAAAAATAAATAAATTATATATATGTAATGTAAGCAGGGGTGCCACCAGAAATTCTGGGCCCTGTGGAAACCAAAATTTCTGGACCCTCTTCATTTTTCACAGATAAAATTTAACCCAATAAACATACCTTGTATGATGCAACATGCCTGCGTTGGTCACTGTCTGAGTTGCATCATAGCATCATTATTATAATACATTATTTGTTAAATATTATTAAATATATGGTCAAAATAGACAAAATACACATTATGTGTAGGAGGGGCCATGGCACATTTAACGTATATATTAA
>VUQR01035688.1:9545-20832 GCA_015108515.1 Hemichromis elongatus
CCACCCCACAAATATGCAAAACAGACAAGGATACTTTTGATCTTAAACTTTATGGTTAAAAAAATGTGTTTATACTTTTTGTACTAATCTTTTCTGTAGCTTTGATAAATAAACTAAATAGGGCAATGCACACTGTCATGATAAAGCACACAGACTGTATATAAAAGATGGAGACTAAGCCAGCAGACTTGGCTTGAACCTGTATTTTTTTTTTTTTGCATGGGCAGCAGGGTGCGACTCCTCTGATTGCAAAAACAACTCCAACAGCATAGAATTCAAGTATAAACTCTAATGCTCATTTGATTTATCACTAAATCTTAAAAAAAAAAAAAAAAAAATGGATGTTTTTAAAAATTAATGGACGCCTCCTTTGTCTCCTCTCTAGAAGAGAGTTGAATTCTATTTTTATATATATTTTTCTTGTATTACTCTGTTACTTAGCATGTTTCTGTGTCCGGTAAATGGTAGATGGACTGGTACTTATATAGCGCTTTTCTACTTGTATATAGTGTACTCAAAGCGCTATAAACAACTCGTGCATTCACGCAATCATACCCATTCACACAAGCACTTTATCTATGGTTTTTAGTGCTTCTACCTAACATTCACTCGCACTCGGATGGATGCATCGGAGGACAACATAGGGTTAGTATCTTGCCCAAGGATATTTGGCATGCAGACTACAGCAGACTGGGAACGAACCACCAACCTGAGTAGGTGACCCGCTCTACCACCTGCAGCTGGCTAAACAGCTTTTGTACTATTAGCGGTTAACTTAGCAAACACTCTAACCTCAGGCCTATATTTGGTCATTTCTGACTCAAAAAAAAACGCATGGGAGCAATCAAAATGCTAATTTTGAGGCTTCAAAACCAGAAATCAGTGTCTGATTTTTATTTGTTAATCTTGTAGCATCTGTGTCTAGATTTCTGCCGTCTTTTTGGCCCTTTGAAGTGGAAGCACTTCCACGCTTCAGAAACTCTTAAAATGCTTATTTACGAAAGCAGAAAGAAACCACCATTTAATCATTTTGAGCACTTGTTAAAATTGGCACATCAAGTGCATTCCAAGTTCAGAACTCATTGTATCACATTGTTTGCGTTATAAGATATCTACATGGCAGTACATTTTACGGGTACGGTGTTTTCGAACACTAGCTATGACACATGATGTCTATTTTAATCTTCCGTTGACACCTACTTTCTGACACATTATTTAATTTTTACCAAATCTGTGACGCAATGCTCACGATTAGTTGTTTTGGGACAGTTTGAGCTTCCGTGTGCTGCATGTGGTAAACAATTCTTTTCTTTGTGACAACGAAAATGAAATCTAATTGCAAGATTTGGCATTCTCAGCTCCCCGCTCACCTGGGGCGTCTGAGCTGTTGAGCTCCATGTTCTCAGCTCTACGTTCTCACCCACCCAAAGCATGTTGGGCGCCCCAGGGCGGCGTAACACCTCTCCCACACTTTTCAACTCTTCTGAATAATTCTGCCCCAGCCATACGTCTCACATCTCGTGGTGTTTTGGGGGCCTGAGATAATACATTGCGCATTGAAAATCAAATATGTTGCTTATTAATAGGACGACTTTGGCGAACGCTACCTGGAGAAATGCCGGAGGAGAGAGTTAGGAGAGAGGGACGCCTACAGTGTGGTGTGCTTTCTCTCTCTTCTGTGCTAAGGGTAAAACAGCTGAGGGTGCAGATTTTTCATTGCTAAACTGGCACAGCTAATATAGGTGCACACACGCACACACATAAGTTGGGCTCACACACTCTGTATGGAAATCAGAGAGCCAGGGTGTGGTAGTTGGCAAAGCATTAAAAGCACAGAAATTCATGTTTACTGCATGCAGGGATAGAAAAGACAAATGGAAGAGAGAAAAGGAAAACTGTGGGCATGAAGCAGGACTACTATGTCAGGCCTCTTTTAGTTTCATGGTAGAGCAGAAAACAACAACGGCAAACAAACACACGTCAGTCAAACAAAGCCTGGTGTTTGGGTGGCAGTAAACCAATGAAAGCAGTGCCACTTTTTTTCTTCTTCTACCATCTGGTCTATTATATCGTCCTTATTCAAACGTGGACTCCTGTGCCGTACAATTTGTTTGTTTCGTGAAACTGACTGAAAAGAGGCTGTTGACGTCTGATTGTCTCTCTTAGGCTAATCGAGGAGCGAGCTGCGCCGCTCAGTGCGGCTAACTTGGCGTCATTTCCTCGGATTCCGTACAGATTGCACCAGCTAATTATGATCTAATAACTGGCAGACTGTCTGTTTCAATATTATTACAGGAAGAGTAGGTTAAATTAATAGCTCATCATCTGCCCCCTGTATCAGTCATGTTGTTTTAATGATCATAATTCCACCATTAAATCTTAATAATATGTCAAGATCATAAGGGAGACATGTCAATTTGGGGCTTCAATGAGAATTAAGCCAAGGATTGCTGAAGTTAAGCCTGTTTTTCTTTCCTGAGAAGGCCTGATTGTGTTAGCTGTGTCCTCACACACATACACACCAGAAGCAGCAGAACAGATGCAGAGCTGTGTCTGAGCCAATCTGATATTCAAGAAATTAATTTCTAATCCCTGATTGATGTCTTGATGCTTAACAGGAAAGAAGCAAGGCAAATGTTTTCCAGCATTGGCATTCTCAGAGTAAATATTCTTGTTAAATTATGAGATTATTTCCATATATTTTTCTTTGGCAATTTCTGTCCTCAGCAACAGCATCTGACTCACCTAAAGACGCACTTAGCTGCTGCTTTTGATCATATAATGACTGGAGGTTAATCTGGGAAGTGAGAGGAGGAGCCTTCACTTGCTTAGAAATAAGTTACACACATTTGTTTTCTTTGTTCAAGACAGGCTATTTTGGTTGGTGTTGGCCAAGTGAATAATCCAAGATACACGTTGTTATAGCTGAATTTCAACCACGACAAGCTAGTTTTTAGGGTGGAACTTTGCAAGTGTTACATGCATTAAAATATATGACTCGAGACAAAGACCTCCTCCAGGCAAGTCGAGATACTCAGCGGCCATCTAAACCTGCAGCTGACGTTTATTTGGACTGTCATTCTGAGGCCATATCTACAGGGTATTGTAAAGTTTTTCTATGTTCACAAAAGTGGAAGCAAAAATTACACATGTGCTACTGTCTTTACTGTTACAGGATTCTGTCTTACGTCTTACTCTCATATAATACGTCTACTGCTAGACAAGACCTAAAGTAGCCGTGAGCATAGACAGGACTAATGCAACGTCACTTATATACTTATATCAATTTAACTTAGCTTAGTTTCCACCTAATGTCAGCATGACCTTTTAATATGTTCAGTTTAATTTGATGTTTCTCTATGTGAAATATAAAAAACTCTCAGAAACACATCATGTACAGATCAATGACTGTAGAAAACATGGACGACACGAACGCTCCCCCCAAAATGAAGCCAAAAAATTGCTATCAACCTGATGTCTGGCTGCCGTGTAGGTCATATGTTAGCGGATGGGACTGGGGTCAGACTAAAATAAAAATATTCTCCTCAGATGATTTCTTTTCCAAAGATGCTTTCTTTCGTTATCAGTAGTTCTCATCACAATAATTTGAGTTCAAGGGGTCTCCTTTCTCTATGGTTTGATTCCAATTACTACCACCATGCTGTTAAATTGGGGTGAAATGTCATCAGTACAGCTTTGAATGGCATCTGCAGAAACTTGTACTTGTAAACTTGTATTTATAACATTACACAAACCAAAGGTCTCCCTTACAGTGTTTATGAAACGCTGGGTTTATCCCGATGACTGTAGAAAACATGAGTGATGAGACAGCACTTCCTCCCATTGTACAAAAATGAGCATTACATGTTTTTTATATTAACAGTAACTCTGGTCCTCTGTGGAGTGTGCAGCTGATGTCATCTCTGTCTAACAATGGATAACAAAAACTAAGGAGTGTTCAAAATCATTCAAAAATACAGACTATTTGAGTAATGTGTGTAGCATTGCTAACTAACTACCGTAGCTAGCAACAAGCTTCTAACACAGTGAGTATGCTAGCAGCTAATCTAACAAATAAACAGAGTGATTTAAATGTTGTACAACTATAAGATGATAAGCTGTGTCTTTTTCAAAATAGTGACATTGTTGTATTTACCTTAATTGAAAGAGTCATCAGTCCCAGTAAACCCATCAGCATATAAACTGGAGCAGCCCAGTTATGTAAAAAGTGTTGGGGGGCGTGTTTGTGGTCTGCAACATGGCAGCTCCCACAAGTGGGATATTTTGGGCTTCATTTTAGTGCAATCGGAGGAAGTGCTGTTGCGCCGTCCATCTTTTATACAGTCATTGGTACAGATCCACTGTCTGATTTTTTTAAAAAAATACAACACAAATTATTATTAAATGTAATTTTTAAATGTTCTCTTTATGAAATATCTCTTGCTGAAAAGCCTTTGCCTTAAAATATAGCAACTGCTTAGCTAGCAGATAAACCTGCATAGAAATGGTTTGTGTGTTTACTGATATTTTTTGACTGTCAAAAACGCTGCCTTTGAAATTACCGCCACTATTACAAAGTTAAACCACTTATGGTTGCACTTCATCAGCGTAGCTAGCTAGTTTCTGAATGGAAAAAATAAACAAAGGATGTCTGGAGTGTGTAGGTGGAAACTGGGGCACCAGCTATCTTCACAAAAAATCAATCAATCAATCAATGGTTTTTGATAATATTATATTGATGGTAATGTTTTGTATTTATATAGTCTATTAGGTTTTAGACTGAATGCGCTGGAATGCCAAAAAAAGGAAAACTACATGATTCATAGATTCAGTGAAGGAGGACATGCAGAGGGTTGATGTTTTGCTGTATTATCTATTTTTATGACTTTCGAAGCAGTTAGTACATTCTCTGAATAGCTATTCTGGATCCTTCAGTCAAATAACATAGCAGATGTCTACTACCAGTCAAAAGTTTGGACACACCTCATTTATTGGTTTTTCTTCATTTTGTTCATGACTTCATTGTAGATTCTCACTGAAGGCATCAAAACTACAAATGAACAAATATGGAGTTATGTAGTAGGTTTTATATTTTGGATTCTTTTAAATATCCACCCTTTGCTTTGATTACTGCTTTGCACACTCTTGGTATTCGATGAATACCAAGAGTGAGTCTCGATGAACTTCATGAAGTCATCACCTGAAATGGTTTTTCAACAATCTTGAAGGAGTTCCAAGAGATCACGAGCACCTTTTGCCTGCACTCTGCACTCCCTCTCATCCCAAACCATCACGATTGGGTTTAGGTCAGGTGACTGTGGAGGCCAGGTCATCTGGCACACCATCACTCTACATATTGGTTAAAGAGCCCTTACACAATAGCCTGGAGGCAACTTTGGGGTCATTGCCCTGTTGAAAAATAAATGATGGTTCAAGTAAACACAAACTGGATGGGATGGCATGTTGCTACAGGATGCTGTGGTAGCCATGCTGGTTCAGTGTGCCTTCAATTTTGAATAAATCCCCAACAGTGTCACCAGCAAAGCACCCCCACACCTCCTCCTCCATGCTTCACCGTGGGAACCATGAATGTAGAGACAATGCGTTCCAGTTTTCTGTGCCACACAAAGACAAGGCAGGTGAAACCAATGATCTCAAAGTTGGACTCACAAGACCAAAGCACAAATTTCACTGGTCTAATGTTCATTTGTTATGTTTCTTGGCCCAAACAAATCTCTTCTGCTGGTTGCTTTTCCTTAATAATGGTTTCTTAGCAGCTATTTAACCGTAAAGCCATGATAAACGCAGTCTCCTTTGAAAGATGTCCGCTACTGGAACTCTGTGTGGCATTTATCTGATGTGCTGTTAACTTGTGATTTCTGAGGCTGGTGACTTTTGGTCTTCCTTTCCTGGGGAGGTCCTCATGTAAGCCAGTTTCATCCTAGCGCTCAATGGTTTTTGTTTTAGCAATTTTCCAGACTGACTGACCTCCAGCTCTTAAAGTAATCATGGACTGTTGTTTTTCTTTACTTAGCTGATTGGTTCTTGCCACAATATGAATTCTAATAGATGACAAATAGGGCTGTCAGCTGTGTACCAACCTGACTTCTGCACAACACAACTAATTGCCCCTAACTAATCTACAATGTAGAAGGAAGTACAAAAAAACCATGAGTGTGTCCAAACTTTTGACTTGAAGTGTATATCAGATTTTCAGGGGAACAGTTACAGTTCTAATTTAATTCTTTTACTTTAGTAGAGTAGCTTTGCATGATTCACAATTCATAATAGTAATCTCTATTTGTCTTATAGAGGCCCTTGGTGCAGAAAATACTGAAAAACATAGTAAATGTACTCTAAGAGCGTCTCATATACATATTGTTTGTCCAGTAACTTGTTTTACTTTTGGGATGAATTCAAACAGGATATGTTAAATGTTTTGATTAAAAAGCCTGTGTCTGAAGAAAATCTCTTGTTAAGTGAAGACTCAAGTGGTGGAAGCTTGATACTGAAGATCAGTTCTTGGAAGACTCTTTGGATCCTCTGTTGGAATCTCAATTACAGCACATTAAACTTTGAAAGGCCTCCAAGGACTGGGAGTGAAGGCACTTTTTTGGATGGACTTCTAGAGTCTCAAAAAAGGGGGGGGAGAAAAATCACTGCTTTGAGGTACAAACCTGTATTCAAATCACTCTTCCCTCAAGGTTTTTTGTTTTTGAGGTGGAGACAGTCACTGCACACAGCTCCCAGCTAAGAATAGCTGCAGGAGAGGAGGGGAAAGCAGCAAAGTGAGAAAGTGAGGCAACACGAAAGGTAGAGAGAAAGGGAGGGAAAATGAAAGGGAAGAGAAAAAGGAAGTAGGCGACAGTGGGGGGAAAAAATAACCCGGGAGGGAGTGTGAATGAGAACAATGGCTCTGTCAAGGAGTCAAACGATGTAAACATTATCAGTGCAACCCGGCAGTGACTTGGACTGGCTCGGGACTAAACACGACACTGGGACAATCAGTCTAAATCAATCAAGTGTCTGAGGGCGTGATGTGTGTGTGTGTGTGTGTGAACAGGGCTGGGTAGTATCAGTGTGGTGATGGTGGTACCCTGCTCCGAGGTCACTGCTCTGGTCACACATGTATATACTGTATTTATCCGTGCAAGTGTGTGAATAAGTCTATTGAAGCATAGCATGCTGCAGAGTTAATAAAAGACCATTGTGTGTGTGTGTGTGTGTAGGTGTGTGTGCATGCAGGAGGGGGAAAAAACAGTCAATGAATCTATTGAGATACTGCAGTCTGTATACGGTTAATGGGAGCGTCCGGATCAAAGACACTAAAAAAAGGAAGCTAACATGTTAAGTTCACGGCTTCATTGTTGCAGATGCCACGTAGTTAGTGTTCAGTTGACCTTTTTTTCTTTCTCACATTTCCTTTTGCGGAAGTTAAAATAAAAATATGAACAGCTGTTATCAGACCTTATCAGTTTTCCACTGTAAACTTCACTGCAGTCAGCACAGTCAGCTGTAAATTTTCTTGCTACTTGATCTTCTCTCTCTCTCTCACATTTTTCTCCATATCTTTGTTTAGTCCTCTCTCTACCTGGGAAATACGTCAGCTGTACCTTTAGCTAGCAGACACACTGTGTGACAAACTCACTCTATCCACTGAGTATAGCACTATTAATGATAAATAAAATATATATTTAGCCTATTTCACGTGAATGACAACTACTGGTGACTGATACACCAACGAACAAAGTATTTGTACTTTGTTACTTCTCAAATATTGCAATGGCCTTGGAGAGGAGATAGAATGGCTTTAAGGCAAGATTGCTAGTCTGTCGAGCTGACAGCTAAGGATATTTTCATTCAGTAGTGATTTGGGTATTTGTCAAGTATAGAAGAAAGTTGTCAAGTATAAAGTTGTGTGCTCTGAAGAAGGGCATGTGTAATTTTGTTTATTTTTATTCTAACAGTAACTTTTAATAAACCTTACAAAGAATTTTGTGGAATTTGAACTCGTATGCCTTTAGGGCTAGATTTTATAAAGCCTGGACTCCCTCTCAAGTTACAGAAATTACAATATACCAAAAGTTTATTGTAGAATATTCATCCATGACAAATACATGTTTCTTACTCTGGTTGTAAGTATTTTAAAGGAAGTTTCTCATTAAGCCTTACTGTGTTTGTACTGTGTGTACAAATTTTAATTAAAACTTATAAATTTCAAATTAATATTTGGCTTATTTTCATAATTTTCTATTAAAAAATACAAAACTGATACTAAATATGTAATTTGCCTGTTAAAGTATTTATACTTATGGTTATTTTGTGTTTAATTTAAACTTTCCAAAATAAATCCACTACTAGCTTTGACTTACTTTTTGTAACATTAAAAACAGGTATCATTCCAAAATATAAAAAAATGCACACCAAGAAAAGATGATGGCCTCTTTTCATCACACTCAGGTGTATTAAATGAATTGTACCTCATGCACATATGCTCTTCCAGAGCAGCTCTGCTATCTGCCTGCCTGTCTTTTTTTGAATCCCTTTCTTTGTATCAGCTCATGAGCTCAACCCTGCTGTTCAAGAGGACGCCTAAAATAGAGCGCTGGCAAAAATAACAATGTCGTTTCTCATGCTCTAATGCCAGTTGATCAATAGTAATTACCTACCTGTGGACCTGGCTAGTGGAGCTCCTTAGGCCCCTGGGGGTTTCACTATAGACAGCTCACAATCCAGTCCTAGGTAACTCTATAGGACAGACCTTTTAATTGCTTTGTTCACTGTGAGTAATTGAGGGTTGGAGCGTGTATGCCACGAGGAGTGTGACTTCACTTGGCCTCCGTCTAATTAATCCCATCACACAAGCCTTCTGCCTTTAATTTTCACTTTGCGCGTGGCATCGTGAGGTGCGAATACAACTGGAAGTATAGGTTGGTAACTGTATATGGCATGCTGAGCCAGATGCACTACAAATGCAGCCATATGGGTAGACACACAAGTGTTTCCATGTGTGGTTTTTGCTCCGGAGGAGCATATTGTCATATACTAGAGCCATCATTTCAGCACAACAACTGCCCCACTGCTCTGATTTGATCTCATTCCATGCTAGGCCCCAAATCAGATACATGGAACTGTATCAATATGGTTTCATTAGCATACTGATTAATCAACTAGTTAATTAGACACATTTCCTATAGACTGATTACACCTCCTGGACCTCTTAGCGTGAAGACATATAGAGTAATTTAATTATTGTAACTCTCAGATGATGCATTATAAGTTTTTTGTTTTTTGTATTGTTGACACAAAAAATATTTTACAGTTTTTTAGATAATGCATAAGTGCAATATGTAACAGAGACCAGAGGAACATTACAACATAGTCTGAGGTTAGTGTGCTTATATGCACTCACAATAGTAAAAGTGAGTTGGCAAAAGATTCAGATTTTGAGCATTTTACTTTCATCTGGCATAACCGCATTTGGATCACAGGGTAGAACTGAGGAGTTTTCATCTGGCTGGCTAGGTAGCTGGCACAGCATAGCTTGCATGTGTGTAATTCACTTTAATATTAAGTAGCACAATAACTTTAGGTAGTTAAAACCAACCAACTCCCTCAAGTGTCTTTTAATATAAGTCAACATAAAACATTGCCAAGTTATTAAATAATTCACACCCCTAAAATTGTTTAATACAATTTTAACTAATGCTTTTTTAAAAAAAAATTTTAAAAAAATCCGTTTTCATTAAGCTGGAATTTAGCTAAAGAGATCAAAACCTTTCTTTCTTGCTAGGCTGAGAACGTCTTTATTTCTGCCATAAAGTCAGGTATTTTAACATGAGAGTCGATGAGTATCGACTCGCTTTTGAAGAAAGCCTCAAGTGGACATTGGAGGAACTGCAGTTTTCTGCACATAAATGTTTGCTTAATTACTCAGCCTTGGTTCTCGCAGCTCAGTCCTGCACTGCTCTTTTCTTCAAGTACATGACACCGCCATTAACACATATTTTCTGTAATATGCAAAATCCAAAGACCATTGCACAGCTGTTGTAGTTTTTAGCTCTTTAAATTGTTTTAACAGTTAAAGTTAAGGTAAAAGTTAAATTAGAAAGTTAAAATGGTTAATATTGCATTTAGTCTTTTTATTCTAGGAGTATATTTTCAATATTTTCCAATTAACTACTAGACATAAGATATTTTACTGGTTGTGGTTTCACCGTTTGTGCCAGTTCTATTTTGGTTGTAGAATTAAATTTTACAAGGTGAGCGCAAAGAAACTTCGCCTATTAATATCAGCTTTTTTCATGTAAAAATCATACACATGACTGTGAAAGTCAAACCTCCAACTTTTCAATGTCAAGTGGTAACGTTAATACTACAGTTTGGTAAATATCAAGAAAATGCTTTCAGTTAACAAAAAGGACCAAATGTCATGTAATGCCTGCTCATCATCCACCCCGACCTCCACCAGCCTTTCTTTCTTTCTTGATAAGCCTCACTATTTCTTGCATAGTACTGAGTGCAAGAAATTGAATTTCTGTGAATACTTTGAGGATTTGATCTCACGTCTGTCTCCAAGAAGGAAGGATAGAAGCAGTACAATACTGTCATGGCACTGCACAAGCTTTTTTGAGAGCCATTTGAAATGATGCTAATGATGATATTGAAACGTGATATTCCTGTGTACCAAAACAGTTTAAAAAAAACACTACCACTAAACATGCTTAAAAGGAATTGAATGGAGCTGGCAGTCAACACAGGAAATTATTAATGCGCCTATATTGTCCTGTTCCCTACATGATTTGCCTGAGATGCAAATATTGTGGGTCATTTGAAAAACAAGTGGAGATGGGCTGGACAGAAACGAATACTAAACGAATTCCATACAAACAAACTCTCCTGCTTTACAACCTGAACTCTTCCCTGAGCTTTTGGCCTCGTTTTGTCCTGTAACCCACACTTGCAGCAGCGAGATGGAGAGGGTGCTGCATAGAGGTGTGATGGGTGCCTGCGCTGGCACCGCCAGGCTTGGGTGGCCGTGCAACAGTATCTGCAGGCTGCCATCCTTCTGTTCGCAGAGCATCTGAAGAAAGCAAACTGCACTGTTGCTCACACTCCCCGATCCCGTTGTTGTCATTGGCCGGCAGCCACCAATAGTGAGCCAACTGAGTTAACAGACACTTCCGCTCAGCACATAAGGAACCATCTGTTTTAAAAGCTAGAAAGAAATAAATAAAGTCCCCCCCCCCCCCCCCCCCCCCCTCCCCCCCCACCCCCCCCCCTTCCC
>VUQR01035688.1:20852-32283 GCA_015108515.1 Hemichromis elongatus
CTAAAAAAAAAAAAAAAAACCCCCCCCCCCCCCTCTCTCCCTCTCTTTCCCTCCTCTCTCCCCCATTTACTCTTTCTAACACAAGTCTACAATATGCAGGGCTATGTTATTATCCTGCACCTCACTGTTCATCATTTGCAATCTACAGCTAGTTACCAAAATTACTGCTGCGACTAGACTGAATCTCGACTGCCCTTTATTGGCTTTTTAAAATTGTTTCTGAATGAAGGAGTAGCCTGTCAGAAACCTATTTTATTCCATCTGTTTTCCTGGTAAATAACAAAATTGTCTATTTGGGTTTTGTTTTTTTTGCCTTCACTGCCATCCCATAATTCACCACCAAATGTGGCATTGCAGCAGTTATCACACATGACTTATTTGTAATTTATTGGACATTAGCAAGGTCAGAATCATACTGAAGCCTGATGTTTGTAACATCTTGAAAATCACGGTTGCACGCCCGTCTTGGCTGCCATGGGCTCCTCAGACATGCCAGCTTGTAGCTAAATAAATATTGGCTGAGGGGCATTTGAAAAAACATATTGTCCTGGCTCGGCACTCGGTCCCCCTGCCCTATGTTGCCAAAACAGGACAACGGGGGTCCAGAGCAGAATCTCTTTTCACATGAGCGGTTTGGTCAGCTTGCTGCCTCGGCCTGCTCCTGCAGCCTTTGTGTCTGTGCCTACAGGTCCTCGAGTGTAATGTATTTACTCTGCTCTTCATCGTGTGGCTTGCGGAGGGGATCCTGGAAGCGTGCCATGTGCACTATCACTCTATGCCTATGTTTCTCATGTTGCTTACGAGGACAATGGTGCGCTTGTCCCATGTGTGTTTTGCAGTTTTTATGATAGCCAGAGATATCTTTGTCACTCCTATTTATGACATGTGTTTTGAGCTTGAGCCTCAAATATGAGTCAACCACTGTGGGGTTTATTTTCCCATTATTTTTAGAGTCTGCTGTATGCTTATAATTGTTCGCTTATTTTCACTTGGAATAAATTTTACTATAAATGTTTTCATTTAACACCAAGGCCATGATGCTTTTTTAAGTGTTATTTGATATTTAATGACAAGTGCGAAAAAGAGTTAACGTAGTGTGTTTATAATCGTGTTTAACACCTTTGGTTGTCTCCTTGATGACTCCCAAATCTACTCTCAAACGTCCGTTTTTGCTCCACTTGCTGTTTACTGTCCAACTCTTCTCAAAACGCACGGTTTTCCTCAGCTTCCTTCGCATTAGTCTCCACACTTAACCCTGAGCAGGAATCCAGAATAATATTAAGAAAAAATATTACTGTCTGTATTCAATTTAACTGGCGAACACCTCATGAATTCCTCTCTATCCAAGAAATTAAGGTGTATCGTAACAAGTGCATTATTTAGTAGATTTGACATGGCTGCCACATATTCGCCAAGAAAGAATTAACACGCCTGTGGAAAGGAAAGCAAGAAGAAGAAGAAGAAGGAATCTAGGGAAAATAATTAATTAACACAGCCTATTTCTAGTCCTCCTCTTAAGCCTATTTAAAGGGCATTAGGTATTATGAATGTGAGGTGGTCTAAATTTACCACGTATTATCTATCTTCATCTGACTACATTAGTATACTTTTCCAGGCTCCTTGCTTGCTATTTAAATCTCATTGCATGACTCTGAAATCCAGCCTCTCTTTTGCTTTTGTATTTCACACTCAGATTATTTTTTTCCCACCAAGATTAATCTCTCTTTACAGCAGCTGTGATCAGATTTACGCACCTGAAAACTGTTAAACTAAAAAAGATAAACCCGACATGAGTATTTGCTAAACGGGTGAAAGACGCCCGTAAGTGACTTCAAGAAATGAATTATGTATATGCTAAAGAGAACTCATTTGGGAATTAAGGAGGATAAGTAGCAGTCCATTTTGTGCCTGTTAGGGGCTACACTGGCTGCATTAGGGAGAGCTAATGGGCCCTGGGAGGGGGTGTGGGGTGCGTGGGAGGGGGTTGGACCCTTTGCAGCCCAAGGTCTCCAGGCCCCTGTGACAGATGGTTGGCCACCTCGCTGGGTGGCTGTGGCTACAAGGTCTGTCGTGAGGTTGATCCGTGGCATTGACAGAGATCAAACGACATTGTGGAAGGTGAAGAGACGGATGGCGTGCCAGGCCAGAGAGGCAGAGACGGTGTTAGGGCTCAATTCGAGGGTTTCGGAGGAAGCTGCCAGTGCGGATATTTTTAGAACTAACTCACAGATAGCTGATGTTTTACATGTTTGCATAGTACTTGGAAAAAAAAAAAAGTCTTGAGGGTTGTGTTTCTGTGAGGCCTAAAACCATAGTACAAGCCTCTCTAAGAGCAATACTGTTAATATAACTAAACAGGCTGTCATGAAATACAGTAAATATGCTAAACCTTTGGGCTCCAATGAAGAGATTTGTGTCCCTCGACTTAAAACTCTCTGACAAAATCATGTTTTTTCTTTTGATTTTGGATAACAGATCTTTAAACCTAAAATAATTGCTACAGTAAGCTGTCTTGGGTGTCTGAAAGCATGATAACATACGTTTCCAGGAATAAAGCTGAGCACAGCACTGAGTACTGTGAAAGGTGCGTGCACATATGCTATACTGAGAGTGATAGAAACAAATATAATTTGAACATATGAGCAAATGTGAACATTTTGCCAGTTTAGTCCGAAAAACAACCTCTTCATTACACCGACAGTGAAAAACAGGAGTGTCCAATATGCAGTTTTTCATTGAGACGAAGTAGCCGCACGCTGTGTTCTCATGTTTATTAAGACACCAACATTACAGCAAACAGCTTTCATTAGGTTTCATCAGACTCTGATGAAAGCTGTTTGCACAAACGCTGGCGTCTTTATAGAGTCTCAGAAATGAGAACGTAACATGTGGCTACTTCACTTGGATGGATGGATTTTTTTATTTTTTTGTTGGAAGTTTTGCACAAACACATGAGCTAAGTAGTATGTTCTATTCAATGGGTACAAATTCTGGTCTACCGTGAGGTTATACCAACTTTTACCGATGACAGAATGGTATTTAGTTCAGGTTTTTATTAATGATCTGTTTTGTTATACTAAAGTAGTTTCACTTGCTTTGTTTATGACATTATTATTTCTTGAATGGAGTTCATGAGGAGCTTTCTAAATGGAAGAAAAGCTTTTCACAGACTCAAGAAAATGACAAAATTTCTGTGTTTTTGCTACTGTAAAACATGAACAGGATGTACTCCATTGCACAGTAACAGTTAATTACTCCTGAAATATACCAACATTCTGACAAACAAAAGATATAAAAGTGTTTCTACGATTCTCAGTGAAACTAAAGAGTTGATAAATCCTATTTTAAAAAGAGCAAGGCATCAATTCCCCACCACCAATGGCCCGTGGGCACAAGAGGCCCGGCCTGTTAGGCGATTAGCCCGTCTTACATTCCCGGTGATCGGATTAGACGATTCCCACAGTCTAGTCTGAAACTACTCCCGACCCGCAGCTCCGGAGAGCATCTCAATATCCAATTTCACAGCTTTCTAAACCTGGATCACAGAGGCTATTTATTACTGTCACAGTCTTTGTGTTGGGGGGTGGAAGAGGTGGGGAGTTAGCTTTTGTGTTTCATCTGTTTCGAAGCAGGAAGATGATCAACAAGAGAGCGAAAAGCGTAATGAGTGAAGGACCTGTGGTGTTGCCCGAAACCTCCCAAAAACACAGGATCCTTGTTAAATTAGACAACAGCCACGCTTGTTTCAGCAGTCAGCAGCTTCTCCGAGACCTTTGATCCGCACGCCGGCCCGGTGACTGAAAGAAATTATCACCCAGGTTTGTGTGTGTGTGTTTGTGTCCTACAGCACACTGCAGAGTGCTCTCTAATTGAAAAGAAAAAAGAAATGCAAGAGTAAAGAGTTGACTGTACTTTGAATTTAGGAATCATGACCTCTGAAGAAAATGAGAGTGTTTCAAAAACTTTTTGATTACTGCTCAGAATTGTACTCAGAAATGGTGATTCTGAAAAGATGTAGCCAAAATAGAGCCTCCTAGATAATAAAACCATTTATAAGGCAGTCTTAAACTGGACCAGCAGCTGTAATAGGGGCCTCCATTATAGAGGCTTTATAATTTCCCTGCTTTTTCCTCTTAGAGCCTCTGTTGTTCCTCTGAATTACCTCTGAATGATTTATGCTCACTGGTCTGGCCACTGATAGACCCTGGCAACACAGATAGAAACACACTTAGGGCTTTTTGGTCTGTAAACACGCTGTATTAAAAGCCAACTTGTTTCAAACAGCCAAACACATTTGCTACGACGCGGGCCACTCGGTGTCATTTCACTTGTCAAACACTGCAGTGTCACAGCCAATCAGGGGACTCCAGGGGCAGCACAAGCCATTTAACCTGAGCAAACACAGTGCGCTGTGAAGCCTGAGGATGACTTAAGAGCCTGAGCAAACACTGGCGAGAGCCATCGGGCACGAATCAAGGCAGCCTGGCTGAGGACAAGTCACTCTCGTAATGGGTTTGTGATGACTCAAGATCGAGCGGCCATCTGTTTGTTACAGTGGGGGAGGACCACAATTCACAGTTCAGATACACAGAATATTAGCCGGCAGTGCAGCAGCGGAGGGGAGGATTTGGCTGGTGGCACAGGATGTAAAGCATATGTCCATAAATGGTAAATATGTTGATAGCTGAGGCCCCGATTCCCTGAGTTGGGGCCAGATAACAGGATTTGCATGGCGATTTTCAGCCTCAGCGACAGAATGCCTTTAAAAGGTGTAAGACAACTAATCCTGCAAGTGACCTTCACACTATTCACGACATACAGGTGGAAAATGCTGCAGTGCTGTTGTCCCACCAGCAGCTCACCGCTCACATGGAAAACTCACCACATATTTAAAGCACCAAAGTGTTTGCATTGGATTTCAATGATGGGACTTTGAATAAACCACAGACATTTGTGTCCGGTCTGTAACCGTGAAGTTCATATGAACAGCAAAAGTCAAACCGCATTCAGCCTGTGACGCAAAAACTGGTTCTCCTTGCACAGAGCTGCTCAGAGACAGTCCGCCGATGTAGCCCGGCGCTTTACACAAGGAATTTTACCTACTGGACATCCTTTAAGTGGAAGAGTACCATCATGTAAAGATACTTTAAACCCATCTTTGAATTAATGAAATGTACTCAGTTAAAGTCCTGCTGTTAAATCGGCAGGAGCTGCACATTTTGGGATTCCATAAACTTTTGAATTTTATATTTTACTGCAAACCGCTTTAAAGTATATAGTGGTTCACATCTCTAAGGCAGTCTTAAACAACTTTGAATCTGTTATCTTTTAATGTAGACAGGACTGCAAATAAATGTAGAAGGTAAAGAGTTAAAAAAGAAATCCTAGGAGAAGCAGAAAAGTACAAATACACTGTTCACTATAGAAAAAGCACAAAGAATAATACTCGAATAAATGTACTTCACTTCTTTCCTCCTCCAACAACAACGTCTACGTGTTCCAGCACTCTGCTTAACTTAAATGTTGGATTATTTTTTTCTTAATGTACATTTTCTTTCTTTGGTGCTGAAATATTTTTGCTATAAATGCTTAAATTTGATTATAGTGATCACACAATAAATATACACAGGATATGACTAATTATCTAAGAAAAGGTAGCCTCATCTTCACCTCATGGACCTACTTTTCCAATAGTGAACAAGTACTTTTACTCCACATTAGTGCCATTTTAAGAGGAAAACCCAAAATAGAAGCGTCATTCATCATATTAAAAGCCGCACCGTTGTTTTTACTTTTGTATATGTCGGATTAGATGTTGTTAAATATCCTCAGGGAAGCAATCAGGTGTTTAAAGTTAAGGGCAATTCCCTTCACTACAGACAATCAATAAAAAAAAAAAACCCTAAGCGTGGGGACTGTAATAGGCTCGGCTTGTAACCTGCTCTGACAAATTAAGGCAAGTGGTGTTTTTTCATTACTTACACATCCGATTTCATTTTTCAAATCAGTGAAACCAATTAAACAATGCTTCCTTAAATTAGTCATTGATTTTTAGCAATAGTGACACCTTACAGAAGGAAATGATAACTTTAAGGGAGTGTTGCTGCTTTTTCTTTTTCTTTTTGTTGCTGTTGTTTTCTTTTGTTTTTCATTACTGCCAGCACCAGACACAAAAGGACAGAAACAATTCACCTACATGAAAAAGTGGGGTCTTAAATTAGCCATTGATTTTTCCTCAGGTGTCACTTTGGTTAAATGCTTTGTGATTGGGAGTTTTCTTTCCAACTTGGAAATTGACAAGAGTCTATAATCTATTAGTCTTCACACACACTTGCTATGGTGTTTTCTTTTCCCACTTCCGCTTTGTAAATTTATGACCTAAATCCTTGTCCGGACATACGTAAATATTCAGTTTGACTTGGAAACACCAAAAAAACATTTATCATATGTAAGAAATACATAAAACTGGCAGGAGAAGAAACTCTGGAGCTTTTAAACCTTTCTTTATGTTATGATCAATTAAAACATTAAAATCTTTGTTTTTCAGAACTATTTTATTACAGAATTTTTCCTATTGCCAATCCCATCCCACACACGTGAATCTTGAGAACAAAATTCAGAGTAATTTTTTTTTTAATGCTGAAATTGACCAAATAATAAGAGACAAAAAAAAGAAAGAGAAATCCAGAGTAGCGGCCGTAGCTGCCGCAGTTTTTTTTTTTTTGATTTTTTTTTTCCCGTTGTCATTTTCTTGAGACTAGAAAATACACTTACAATTTTGAAGCAGCAACAAAATGTGCATTTACCTGATTATACAATGGAACAATTTAATATACCATGATTTTTATTCATCACATTATAAAACTCTAAATATTCCTTTTACGTTGTTATTTTTTTTTTTTTGTTTGTTTTTTTTAAACCAAAAAGCAACCTATTGATGGCAAAGCAACAGTTTTTAAGCAAAATATACACCTCTCGTTCACCTGGAACAAAAACTGAAAACAATTTAAGGGAGAAATTAGATTTTATACCTTTTCCTTTTTTCTCTTTATTGTCTGTGCCAATGAAATCAGATGTTTTTTGTTTTTTAGCTGGGGATGCAAACATTATCCTGAATATGAACCGACTGGTCGCTGTAACCACTTTGACTGTACATACACTTTTCTTCTGTTATCCACTGAAAAAATGAACACCTGAAGGACGAATGAGTGACTCCTGCTCTGATGCGTTACAGAACAGAAAGGAAACTGCTGTTTACAGTGAATGACTTATTTTACAGCAGCCTGTAGCTTTGTCTTTGATCCTAAACACAGGCCTTTCACGTGTGACGCAGAGAAAGTATTTTTTTTTATTCATCCAGACATTTTTTTTTTTCCCGAGTGCGTCCTTGTAAGTCAAAGTCTCATCTTTACTGACCCGCAAGGTTGTCGAGCTGCTGAGGATCCAGTGGAGTTTATGTCATTACAACACCTACATGATGAAATCTACAGTCTGATTGGACGAGAGGCGTTGACGGACAGAGGTGCAGTGATCTGACCGGTGGCGAGGCAGTTCTCACTGATAGCTAAATGTCTCTTTTATAATCACATTTTCAAGTCTACAATCATGTCACTTCACCGTAAAAGTATCGTTAGCACGTTTCCAGTACAGGATGAAGACAAAAAGAAAGACGGTCAAACAAACGGCCATCTTTTGAAGTGAGCGTAGATGAGACGGTTTCTTTAGCTGGAGATCAAAGTGACCGTAAATTAGTCCAGTCTCGTTAGGGCGGCACATGCTCAAAATCATAAGGACTTCAAAAAAACAACCAAAGAAACAGAATGATTCCCACATTAATGTACAAACATAAATGAGTAAAAAGCCCATCACGCAGCTAGCCCCTGGCAGGCTAACATCGTGCCATTCCGGTCCATAAAGTGCACTCTCCATCTTGCTGTGCGGTCAGAAAGACAAGAGCAAAAGGACGTGTACGTGTTTGAGACAGTGGGGAAGGGAAGAGCCGCTGCACGTGTGTGTTCAGTCTAATTCCCCGAGCGGCTGCGAGTTAGAGGACACGACAGTCTCAGGTGTACGGATGGAGGCGGGCGGGAGGAGGGTAGCGTGGAGGTGTGGGGTTTCGTGGGGCTGACGTTAATAAACGTAGCCCTCGCTGTAGGGGTGCGGCTGGCAGTAGGGTCCCTCCTGTACGTATGCCATGTTTTCGTCAAAGTGCGACAGCGGCACCGTGTCCTCCTCGTTGATCTGCCGCTCCATGTCAGTTTTCAGCACCGGCCGCTGATTGTCAGGAAACGCCATGGAGAACAAGGCCTCGGGGTCACACACGAACTTGTAGACATATCTCTCGCCGGCCACCTGGAGAAAGATGGAGATTTAAACTAGTTTTTCCCACCCAGCATATTCTACAGTGACTGAGAATAATCTTTCACCTTAAACCACCAGATGGAGAAAAAACAAGATTAAATATAAAAAGTTTAAAAATTTAAAATAATGGCTACTGATAAGATAAGATAAGATAAGATAAGATAACCTTTATTAGTCCCACAGGTGGGAAATTTGTTTCGTTACAGCAATAGAAAGAATAAGATACTGTACATTGAGCTTTAAGGATCCAGGATTAGTTAATGGCATTTGTATCCATATCATTTGATGTTTGTGTACAAAAAGCTTCATTGAAACTGCGCCGGTATTTGCATCTCTGCTCTCTTTTATTACACTCTCTGACTCATGGAGCCCCGCCCCCCACTTACAATAAAAATTACAAAACGACCGTTCTAATGCCGTGTGACTTGTTCACACACTGAGTCTGATCTAAATTTAGCCATTAAAATACTACATCACACATGAACACATACCAACCAACCAATAGAGGCAACAATAGTCCAGTAACTCTGTTTTTGTAAACAGTGTCCGCTTTGATGTCAATACAATGACTTGAAAACTCTGCAGCAGTATAAACTGCACAAAAACGACTTTGAGGTGACTAAATGATTTGTGTTTCTGATCTGGTGCACAGCAGCACGTGGCTTCGGCTTGTGTGCCCCTTTGTTGCTTCGGGGCATCCTAACCATCATTTATTGGGTTGGTTTTTTTTTTGTGGATCAGTGCTTCATACGAACCCCACTTCAAACAAATGAACTATCCCCAACCGAAGCGAAAACAACTCGTCCATTAAATGAGTTATTTTAAAACACCAGAATAAATTATATAGAGTGGTTTTACTACGTTTTCTAAAATTATCTCCCAGACAGTGATTGCTTTTTTAAATGTCTTATGTCACACGTGGATTTGGTAGAAAATAGAGGAGCTACAAACTGCCCATTGCTTTTCAGAGGCACAAGTGATCTGTGGAGCAGTTTTATGAGGTTTTTTTTTCGGCCTTTCTTCCTTATTTAATTTAAACGAGGCCAGCAGTTCTTGACCTCCAACCACCAAAGTATAATTCCACCTAACAGCGCTCAACCTATTCTGACCTGCCTATTAAATGAATGCTTTCTGGAGATGTTTCCAACTGTCAAGCTAATACCTCAGGAAACCAAAGACTTGAGATTAACCCAACAACAGCATTTTTTTTTCTTTAGTGTGTTTAACCAGTGCTCTGTTTTCATTGCTCTCGATCAGAAATATTTTTAAATAAATTATCTGATATTAATGATCATAGCATGTGCAGTGTAGGTCTGTTCCTTAACGCTCACTATGATATATGTGTGGTAGTTGATCTCAAAACGAACGGTCGCATTCATTTTAGCGCAGGGGCACTTTGACGTCTCTGGATTTCAGATCAGTGTTAATCAAACAGTGATGTTTGATGGGATGATGTAACTCCCCTTATATAATGAATATGTAGCTTGTAAAGAAGAAGAAATATATGTATTTGTTGTTCATTTGTTTGCTGTTTATAAACATCTGTTTTTGCCATTACTACATATACTATATGCAGTATAATGAAGATTAACTTGAAGAATAACTCGATAAATTAACAAACATATCTGTGTTTTAACTTAAGAGTGAACTGGACACGAGCCGCAAGCCTGGCAAAAACGAATTTTTATGCACACAATACAGAAAAAAAGTTTTACAATTTCTTAACTATAAAGCGTAAATGAACTTTTTTTTAGCCGTTTCACCGTTTTTGAGACACTCTTTTCCTTATATAAGCTACCTGGGGGAGCGCCTTTAACACAGGCCACGTAAAGCAGCCACGAGTTGTTTTCATACTACATAAAAAAGATCTCTTAGAAAAAGTGTGAACAGTTTTGGATCCCTATGAGTGTTACAGATAAACTTTCTGGGTTTTTTTTTTAGGTTGATACTATTTTTTTTTTACCTTCTGCATGATTCCCTTCTCGTAGTAGTAGCGCAATGATCTGCTGAGTTTGTCGTAATTCATCGCTGGCCGGTTCTTCTGTATCCCCCACCGACGTGCCACCTTTGTCACACACACGAAGATGAAGACAATAAAGAGAGTCAGTAAACAGAGAATTATCAGAGAGCAAACTTATCTAACACAAACGAGCACGGCTGCCCCGATTTCCAGACGAGAACGCTGCAGCAGCTGAAATGTTAAACAAACTTACCGATCCATATTTTCCTAATAACAGTAATTAGAGTGCGTCCAGCTTGAGCAGACCTGACCAGGGATGTGTTCATTAGGAACTTGTCACACACCCAGCGGAGGAGGCAGCAGATGTTACAGCACCTGTCTACCAGACCACCCACCACCCGGCCTCACGGTCCAAACCCACAGCCTCACGGCATTCTCTTTATCCGCTCGGTTTTTTAAGCTCCTATATTTATCTCCAATGATATCATCGCCGATCGATGCAACCGTGTTTTTTCTGTTTTTTTCTTTTCACGGTTTTTCTTGTCCCCGCAACCGCTGACATGCTGCAAATGCAGAAACCGCTACCTAACGTTTCTCTGCGGCGCCTCAAAGCAAATGCGTTTGGTCACCTGATGGCATGAATGGGGCCCCCTGTTAGGTGCAGCTGGCCCGTGCTTCTAGACACCATCGGGCTGTGTGGACCACTGCCCGGTACTCATCTATCTCCTCCATTCTACACTTTCACCCCCTGCCTGCACCCTGCATCCTCCTTCATCCTCCAGCAGTGACTGAGCCCCACTGTGTGTGATGCGGCCATACACAAACCCTGCCTCTGTTTCCGTTTCAAAAGGCCCAACCGCCAACATGGGTTATATTTTTAGGAATATGTCCTGTGAAATATTTAGCAGGAGCAGGCCATCAGGGTCACCTGGTTGACTTTAGTGTGTATATAACCCTTTGAGGTCCAAGTCATCATCTGTGATGATCCCAATCCAAACTCCAAAACCTTACCGTAACCTGAGAGTTTTATATATATATATACATATATATATATATATATATATATATATATATATTTTTTTTTTTTTTTTTTTTTATTTTTTTTTTTCC
>VUQR01035688.1:35257-45696 GCA_015108515.1 Hemichromis elongatus
AATTTCAATTTTTTTTTTTTTTTTTCCTTTTTGATAAATTTTTCAGTTGTGCTAATTGGCATTTAGAAGCCACATAGTTGTGAAACTCAGTAAACACATCTATTGCAAAGTAACGTTGCCACTGGAAAAGCGAGAAAACACCAAAAATCACAGCTGCCTGACTCCTCAATGACAAAAACTGCAGAGCTGCTGTTAGGAAAACCAGGTGTAACTTAAAGAGATGTGAATGAGGCACCAAATGCTTTCTCCTAAACTCCTCGCCCTGGAAAGAGGTTGCTTTTTCTCCCTGACTGGCCACACACTCTCCTCTCTTGGGTCCACTCTGTCGCCTTCTGAATGAACCCGGCAGTCCGGCGAATGTTCATTCATGTCCTGAGGTAGCCTGAGGCTCCACAGAGGCCGCTGGCTGATGATTAGGTCCCTTTACTCTCTAACCCAAGGGAGCGGACAAGCGTGGGAGGGCAGATTCTGGATTGTGACCAGGCACAGCCCCCTCCTTTTTTTCTATTAGAGCACCACAGGAAACGGCGAACAGCACAGACGCCCGGCCCAACCAGATCCCCTGCCCTAATAATGGGCAAACTCAATAAACACCGCCCCCTCCCGTCATGTCTTCTCTCATTCCTGAAATGATAATGCTCTGGCAGCTATCACTTCTCTGCTCTTTCACTTACCAGAGAAGTTTGAAGGAGCACAAACAACAGAAACCTTTTCAAGTCGCTCACCTGAGTCATAGGTGAAGTCCCTCGGCTCCTGCTTGATCATCATGCCGGCTGGGTATGTGTGGGGAATAGGGGCCCCCATCATGGCCGGGTGTTCGAAGAGGGGGTCGGGGTACTCCTGTTTGAAGCCTTGAGGAGGGAAAGGGATGTTGGGCTCCGACATCTGCCTGTGGTAGATGGGCCGGCCGTCCCGAGCCATTGTCGGCGGGGAGGGAAACGAGTGGCAAGGCTCTGAGAGCTGACGTCGAAATCTGAGACAGACGACAAATTCAGTGGATTCATGACACTGACTCCTGATCGTGAAAGACTCGATGGGACAAAAAGGGAGATAAATCAAGAACGTGTACATTTTTTTTTTTTTACTAATTAACTACTATTTAATTTACCAAAGCCACTTAATATACAAGAATGTGAGAAGTAGATGAAAGGAAGGTTTGTAACTAGAAATCGATGAATCAATAACAAAGCATTAGTGAAATTTCTGAGATCTGTAATGATGCTTTCAAGTGTAGCTTTTTTTGTTTCCGCTATGTTCATTAATACAAGTGACCAAAAAAAAAGGAAAAAATAAAGGAAATGTTTGGAATATTTGTCTGAAAACTGACTTAAAGAATCTCAACCCCAAATCCAAATCTATCCTATGGCACTTGGCTTGTGGTGCTCGTGACCTGATTACTCCAAAAAGCCACAAAACATGTTTTGAAAAGTTTCATGTACAAAGTGTTTTCTTTACACCGTACACATCCGCCAACTGTGTCACAGTGCAGAGGGATGTTAGCTAGCTCTATTCTCCTTTAATTATTTGGGATCACAAGGAAGCGCCCTTTAGTTCCATTATAAGTGAAATCAGACATTTTTACTCCTAAACTGGGAAATTCAAGGCAAAACAATCTTTTCCCTGAAATAATTAACTGAGTAGGTTTCTTTGTTGTTGGGTTTTTTTTTTTCATTCTGCTATTGATTTATTGAATAAGCTCTATTTCAAAGCACTAAAACCAAGTGATGACCACATGGCATTCGATGGTTGGGAAAGTTGTCGTTTGCAAGCCCCGCCCACTGAGGATACACTCGATCAAAGACAGAAACTCAAATGTGCATCTGCTGCTGCGACCTTATTGTAATCTATTCTTGGTACAACTGCCAGCTAAGATCACCAGATGTAAATGTGATGTAAATGTAAGGCTGCAGGCGGCAGTACCTGTGGTCCATAGTGTAGGCGTTATCAGGGAGAGGCTGCGAGGACGGTATGTGGGTGTAGGTCCTGTCTGGTTTGGGCGTTGGGGCCGCCGTGGGTGAGCCATGATGAAGTGGGGACACAGGGGTGCTACAGGGGGGTGTCACTGGGCTGGAGGGCTTCATTCCTGCGTGCTGCTTCTGCTCATAGGCACTGGGGTAATGGCAAGGGTTTAAGGCAAGAGTCAAAGTTAAACTCTGTTTAATTAAGGATTATTCTTAAGTTGTCTGTATTTCGGGTAGTTTGGAACAAAGGCCCTACCTCTTTAGTTTAGCACTCCAATATCCTTTCACTGTTTTCTAAACCAATTTGATTTACTGTATAAATTATGAAGCCTCGTGCAAGATTTGGATGTAAAGACTCTGAGCAGATGTTACACCGTGAAGAAATGCATCATAAACTACCTCAGGGCATTTATGTCAGGCTGCAGTTAGAATCAATGGCATTTTAAAGCACTCCATAATCAGTGGTTCCAGAGACCCTCTGATTCAGTTCAGTTTTAACAGACAAATAAAACTAACATGACTGCCATAATCTCACATAAATACCTCTAATTGGAAATATCTAGTTAATGTCTTCAGAGTCACCACACAAAGCCGTACATAGCTCGATGTCCTTACATTTGCAGTTTGGAATGATTAGAAAGTCATTTCCAGTTAAATAAAAATTACAATGCGGAATTGAGAAGACAAAAAAATGCAAAATGTATAGAAAGCATAAAGATTCTTCACCAAGAGTAAACTGATGTATGTTAAATATACTTTACTTATCCTTGTTTGTGACAGTTATGATTTGGCATCTAAATGCACTTATGATTGTAACTGCCTGAAAAGAATAAATAAATGAAATGATAAGCTAAAGTGAGCTGTCCTAGAGTAAACCTTCATTCCTGCATTTATGCCTCTGTTAAAGTGAGGAATGTGCAACCAAATGTTCTTTTCTGTGTTTTCTTTACAAATGTGAATAAGGTATAATTTATAAAGTCATTTTCATAATTTGTTAAAGATGTTTTAAGTGTCGGGTGTCGGTGGGTGGGAGCCCACCTGATGCTGTACGGGCACTTCTCTCCATACTGGAGTTTGAAGGGCCGATCCTGGCTACAGTTGGAGCTCAGCTCTGAACACGGGCTGTGCAGCTCCCTCTTGATCTTCAGCTGCAGTCCGTGGAAAGCCACTACGACGGGAAGAACAATTAAAAAGAGCACTTTGTCAAACGGTAACCTTTGTTTTAAGGTTGTGACAATTAGACTATTTCTGGATTTGCTTGCGAGCACCTGAGACAGAATTCATACAATAACAGGACAGAAAAAAATAAAATAAATAAAAACTAAAACCGCTGCCTTCATTTACACCTGACAAATCATTCACAAAAATTTAAATGAGATGATCACAGTCTGGAAAAAAAAAAAAAATACTACTCGTTTTATGTAAGTACAGCAGACGATGTGTCGACGAATCCATTTCAAAACTGCACACAGCAGCTTTACCCACAATGCAAAAGGTCACATTACAGTGCAGTGGCATGAATGTGCCAGGCCATCACTGATTAAGAGAACGCATAATGGATATATTAAGTCTAAAAGACTTGCTTTTATAAGCATCCATCTGCCAAAGGATATGACATCTGAGGCCATCACTTACACAAACAACTCACTTCAATTCCCATTTATTCAGCCTTTCCTGACGGGGACTGTTGGTGAAATATGACAATCATAAAACAGGGTGTGCGATGAGCTCCGATAAATGCTTTATCTGCTTTCAGCTGCCTGTCAATAAGTTCCAGACGACAACAACAAGTCTCATTGATCTGAAGGGGGCCCTGCGATCTCTACCTATGGCCCCACGGTGAGCCCGGTGCATCTGAGAGGCTGTTAAGTGCCTGATCAGTCCTGATTAACATCCCATCATCTAGAGTCATGATCAACGCTAATCCAATTGACTGCGCTTCTGAAGAAAAACCCAGTCAGTCAGAATGAAGTCAGGCTCGGGTTTCCTCGCCGATCGCCGTCTCACCGCGACGGCTCACAGAGCAGCAGTGAAGCCATCCCACAGCACTCTATCAAACACAACAGAGGGCCAGCCGTGGTTGAAAACGATCATTTTTGATTGATGTTTTAGACTCAGAGATAGCCTTCTCCTGAGTTTATACCCAGGAATCATGAATGAAGAAAGTCCATCAACTCATGGGCCAACTCAAGTGCAAACATTTAGACATTTGTGGACTAAAGAAACTTAAAGATGCGGCTAGGGACTATTTTTCTTTTAAATACAAGAAGGACTTTGAGGCTACAACGAGTTAAGAGAGGAGGATGTTAAGGAGTTTTCTCACGGCTGACAGACAGCTGCCGTACGAGCAGGGGTCGATCTGCCAACACCCCATCTGACGCACAGCCGAGCCCCCTGGGTGATGGGCCACACCAGCCCGGCATGACAAAGCTCGGGGGTTGTTTGCAGCCCTCGCTGGGGGCCTGACCTTTTCTGGGTCATCGATCGGAGGTCAAAGAGACATTTCCTGAGGGGAGACCTTTGTTGACGCTGGCATCGAAAAGCCTTGTTAAGAGATTATGGACTCAAAACAATACTTTAGCTTTGGCTGTCAAGATCACAATCAGTGTGTCAGGCTAATTACCATTTACAGCAAACACACATGAATTTGTTTAGTTTAAGAGCCGACTCCACCGACTTCTTGTTTACAGCTCACCTGAAGCTGATTTCTTTATTTAACACCGAATGACATTAAAACAATGTCTATAAAAATGCTGCCGTTAAACGTAAGCTCCACATCAGCTCTAAACAATGGCTTCACGTGTGCTGCAGCACAGGGCATTAAATTAGAAATGGAAATGTCACAATAGATTTTGTCAGTGGGGTGCCAAGGTACACAAATCAATAGCGAGGGCATTGCCTCTGACTAAAACAGAGACTTCCTTTTTAGTCCAGAATGTCATGCCCATCACTGCTTGATTGCTCTCATTATCTACATATTGATTAACTAAGATGGTAGGCAGTTTTAAAGAAGAGGCAGTTAGAACAATTAGTGGGTCTATTTTGAATGCAAATGTTCTTTTCTTCGTTGTACCACTGACTTAAACATCGGGCAATTGCTTTAGCCTTTGCAGTACAGATCAAACAGAAATCTTTCCTGTAAACATTGTGGGACACGCAAGGGGGGAAAAAAAAATCTTTTTTTACATTTTCCAACAACACTTAATTCTAATATTTTTATTTTAGCAGCCGTTTGTTTGCCAGTCCTTTCAGTACACTATCAGATAACTATTGGCTCCGACTGTTGTCGACTTTGAAGGTACAAATTGTGCGTTTTGGCAGAACCGGAGCCTACGTTTGGCAGATATTTCTCTAGTCCATTCATAAAAAAATACAGGTCTTTTGGCAACAGCGAAAAACCTTCCATTCCATTTTCACCTACTGTAGGTGCTCGCCTTTGCTGTTAAATGATGAAGGCTCAGATCTGCTGGTAACGTGTGGCCTCATTTTACACCTCCTCTACTCCTCCATTCCCTGCTAAGTTATGCTAATGGTAAGCATCTGTGTTGGAGTTTGAGACAAAGAAATTTCTCCTTCTCCTCCTTCAGCCTGAGGACACTTTCGCTTCGAGGCCGCTCACATGCTGGTTCTGCGTCGCATAGACACCGAGTGCAAAGTTGACATTGAGAGAAGCTGCAGTAGCTTCTCATGAGGGAAGATAAGTCTGGCCATGCGAATACAAAATAAACCAGCTTTTATGCTGCGATATTTAAGGCTTCAGATAGATGATAGATAAAATCACAGCTATTTCACTGTTGTTGCCAATTTTATTTCAGCCGTACGGAACAAAAATTTAGGGATAACATTTATTTTCTTTGAAAACCTTCATCTAAAAAAAATATGACGTTTCTTGTTAATGGTAGCAGCTAGCTTACATAGATAGCAAACTAAACAATAGGACAGCTTGGCTAACGCTAACTGTGCTAACTGTTGGCCTGCTTTACGTTTGGTTTAAATCAAATTTGACAAGTTCATTAATAATTCACAACTGACATATTAATGTCTGTTGTGAATTATTTTAATGTTGTAAAATGCAATTTTTAGTTATTTAAATCTGAGTAAAAAATATTTTGTTTTTCTGTTTTCACCACGCTAAAATCAAAATCATTTAAATTGCTGTGCACTGTAACTTTTAACAAATGTGGCTCAAACACTTCTGCAGACTGCACTATTTTCAAATGCGGATTAATACACATATACTACACGTACATGGGCAGTACTGAGTATTTATGGAGCCAGGAGGTAGTATGTGGGATTTACACAAAACCGCGAGTGCCCACGTTGATCCTAACAAAGGGGGATGTTACCCAGTGCAACAGTGTGAGTCACTTCAGTGTTTTTGGAGCAACAATGGAGCTCATAGACAACAAAGCTGCTGTTTTTCAAATGTAACTGATTTGTGTGGAATGGGTTCACCCTTAGCTTTGGATTTCTCGCTGGATTTGGTCACATTAAAAGTATTTAACATTGCCTTTTTCATAACGGCCCCTTCCTGTCACTGTCTTTTCTTTAGGGTTAACTTCCAGCTTTATCTCTCGCCACCTTCACCTCTTTCTTTCTCCCTGTCTCACCGTTCGCCTCACCATCTCTCGGCTTGGTGAAAACCCATATGGGAGAGCTGCCGGCTGGGATGCCTGCTCATGCGCCCAACCACGGTGCCCTCACCCTCCTGCCATCTGTTAGTGCCTCTCCAGCCTGCTGCAGGTTTGCCAACAGGACAATTCAGATGGTCAGCAGTCTCCTGCCACTATGGCCACCCACCCTGGCTACCTCTGAAGGACATCAGGACAGTCTTGGTGACCTCTGGTTATCTACTGTACACCACACTAGTTCACGTTGGGTTTTAGGCAAGACTAAGTCACACCCATAGTTTAAATGTTTTGCCTTTTATAAAGTTGTCTTTAGTGTTGTAGTTTTAGAATAATTATACAAAGTAAGATTAATAAAAAGAATCAACTAAAGTACAAATATTTAATGGATTTTTTTAGGTCATTATAACTAATTTAATGCAGTTTTATGTGCTATGTGCTATTTATTCACTTTTGGAGCAACTTAAATCATAAGTTAAATTAAAAGCCAAATCAGATTAGGACTAAAGTCAAGTGCCTGTAGCCAGGCAAATCCCCTCAGGTTTGTTTCAAGAGAGCAGGAGTACTCGTGGCAAAACAAAGTGAGCAAAAAGACAGACCCCTCTCGGGTTTCTAATCTAGCCTACCAGCGTAGGGAACCTTCTCGATAATCTCAGGCTGTGATCTGAATCACATGGAGTTAAAAGGTCTGTGATCTTGCCTGATGCCAGATCTCTTACAGCTTAATTTTACCAAACTGTCATCTGTGGCCACTAAATCTCGAAATGAACCTAAAGTTGCAAAACTAAATGTCACATGTGACCTTCTCTCTTTGTTCTTGTTCATCAGATTTCTAACTTCTGCCTTTTGTTCAACTTTCATTTGCAGGTTAAAGGGTGTTGAGGACACCGGGAGGTTTTGTGCTTTTTCTCACAGTTTAATGTGCATTTTGGCTCAAATGAAAGACATGTGCTCTATCTGGGTCCCACTGAGTTCCACTCACTCAATTTCTGTCCCCACCTTGGCACTACTTCCTCCAGAAATGGACCGTGCCAAGTAACCAGTCACCGTGTGCAACCACCGTATACAGCCAGGTGAAGTACGACCAACTAGCATATCCTCATCACTGTGAGTGAAAAATTAACTCATGTCAGACATTGAAAAATGTTTTAAAACTTTTGGGCAGTATTCTTAGAAACAGAATTTATCCTTTTGTTGGATAAAATATGTAGAGCAATGGTAAAAAAGCACAAAAACAAAACAGGTCATACTTGCTTTCATGCTTTAAAATCTCCAGTGAAGGAGAGGGAGTGTAAAAGAAGGCCAACCAACCTCCAAGAACAGAAGGATAAATGCAGGAGTAACTAATATTACACTGCCTGATTTAGAAAATATAACCACACTCAATGGTTTGCACAAAAAGGAGTTTGGGGAAAGGTCAAGAGGGAGCATATTTTTAAGATTTTATTAAAAAAGAAAATTTAAAACAGACATCAACTGACAGCAGTTTGGACTACGTGGAGTTAAAAATATCACTTCAACTACCTAAAAAAAAAGAAGTTAGCCACAATATTTGATGTTTTCTTATGCAAATAAGTCACAGTGCAATAATATCCCAGTAGCGGGCCCAAGAACAACAAGGGAAAACAGAGAAAGACACACACACAGACACACACACACCCAGAGACGCACACACAGATAACGCACCACCCCAACCTAAACCATGCACCTGTAGACCTGCAAGATTGCTGCAGCTCTCCTGAGAGCACTTGTGCAAGCAAAGGTGAGGGCACTGAGAGACATGGAAAAACACACACAGTCACTTGCTTTTTACCCCAGTACAAACACACCAGTGAGGATGAGTGAAGAAAAAAAAAAAAAAAAACGCCACAGATGTTCACACACACATAAACATAACACATGCACAGACAAAGAGACACAGAGAAAAGCGACACGGTTTTTTACTCACAGTTTTCAGTCTGGAAATCTGGAACGAACTGCTCATCATTGTCGGGAACTTGAGCTAAAGACACGAGCAGAGAAGAAGAAAGGGATTGATTGTTTCTGATGTTGATGGACACCGCGGCACTGATCACAGCTTTGTCCTCTGGCAAACAGTCCTCTGGGATGTTAGTTTGGCCTATCCCAGCTCTGCCTGCTTTGTGTTGTCAGTTAAATAAAAAAAGAAAAGAAAAGTAGCCTAAAAAAAATGATTTTAATGTGTTTATTATTTTAAATGTGCAGAAGATTTCAATATGCTGTAAATCATCATAGTCACAGAAATAATCGTGTAAATTCAAATCAGGTCATGAATTTTTTTTTTAAAGAAATCTTAATATAGATTTTTTTTTTTGCATCTATTCTTAAACTTTCATTTTACGCAATTGTTATACGACTATAGCCCAGTTGTTCCATTTTCCATTTTCTATGCACTTCTTGTCGATTTCATATCTATATCATTCCCTTTAAAAAAAAGAAAGGAAAAAAGAAAACGGTGATAATACTTTTGATTTGTTGTAGAAAATGAGCTTAATTTAATGATTTTTTTTTCCTTTCTGAAAATAAAATCTGACTTTCACGGCTTGAAAAAAGACAAAAAGTCCCTAAGACGACAACTCTGATGCAATCAAAAGACAAGATAACCTTGAACCGCGTTGCCTAACACATTCCCTGATATTTACTAAAGCAGTTGAGTCACAATTTCCAACAAACTCGTACCTGACAGATAATATTTTGACCGTCTACTTTCACTTCCTGAGGTCGACTTGTCCATTGACTGCTCTGCAGCCTCGGCTCTCGCTCCTTGCCAGCAGCCAAACACCCATTGTTAACAGTATCTAATTGGCTTCTTCCCTACTGGTGAATCCACCTGTACCTACCGAGTTAGGTCTGTTCCAAAACCTCCAAAGCTTCACCTGCGCTTCAAACACCCCTGCACTCAGGCTAATGCTAAAATAATGAAGCCCTGCTCCACTCGGGCTCCAATTAGGCACGTACATATTTATATAACACATATTTACACTCAGTGACAGTTCTTCATGTCCCTCAAGTTTCAGTCTCTCTGTTGATAGGCAAAAAGAGATTTAAATGTGTCATTAGCACATCTATTTATAAACACAATGAGGTGGATCCTCATTATCACAGTATGTGTAGCATGCCTTGACATGTCTGCAGAGCTTCTTTTTTTTTTAAGTGACTGATATTTCATTTTTGTCACTCTTGATATGGTCAAGGGTGTTTTTTTCTCTTGCCAGAAGTGTGAATTGAGGAGGGTAAACAATTAACAGATGAAGAGGAGATATTGCTCCTTATTTTCTAAAAATGTCACGCGGGTGTAGACGCCAGAAAATAAATATGCATGAGCAACTTGACTCCATATGTTTGTGTAGTAGGAGCTACCAGCTCTCTATTTTGGAATCAATGTCGGTGGAAATCAATTAAGACATAACAGGACAATTTACACAGGGCTACATTGTTTCATGCTTTTGTAATAAACTGAAGAAAATGTAGTAACATGTAACAGATATAGAGATAGGGAAACACTCAAACCTTATAATATTCGCCACGACAAATCTAATTTTTTCCTACTAAAAACGTCGTTCTTAATCAGCTGAAGCACCACAACTCTCTCGAAACTTCAGAGGACACAGAGGAGAAACAATAAAAATAAACAAATAAATAAAACACAAAGAAGGTGGCAGTCTCTCTGTGACCAAAAGGAAGTAGAGGATGGATGAGTCACTGGCCTCAGTCTGTGAATGAGCCAGCTGATCTCTGCAACAAACTCCTGGGGAGAACGGCAGAGCTGGAAATCTGCCGCCATTCACAAAACCAAAAAAAAAAAAAAAAGAGGGAGAGGGACAGAAGGAAG
>VUQR01035688.1:50920-63553 GCA_015108515.1 Hemichromis elongatus
CACTTCGAACCTGCACAGTAAAAAAAAAAAAAAAAAAGTTTCAGCAATTTAACATGAATTCTTCTCAGAGGCTGAAAAAACTCTAAAAATATTAAGTATGTGATATCCAGCAAGTGTTATTCATCATAACAATCTTAATTTAACTATTATTTTTAATGCCAACGTAGTTAAGGGTAGAGATGTCAAACATACAGCCCCGAGGACCAAAACTGCCAATAAATACAATAATACAGTGAGAGAACTAGAGTAAAACCTTCTTTGGCATTAGTCTAGCCTGGAGTGGAAATATTTGGAAAGTTACATGTTTTTATATATATTTTAACAAAATCTTTGAATCATAAGATTGAAATATAGTTTTGGAATTGCATTTTTTCTTCTTCATACATCTCAGGCTGTTTTTTATCTGTTCTATAAATGGATCCCTCATTACATGAAAAAATTATTTAATAAAAAATAATGCCTTCTGTTGTCTGGCAAAATTTTAAGGGATTTGGGTGGGGAATGTCTTTCAAGTAGGTTTATGGTTTCAGCTTTTTAAAAATCTTGGCTACAGCTCTGATGAACAATTTCAGAATGTACTTCTTTATTCTTAGAAATTTTTTTTGAGTGTGTATGAAATTGTTTTACGGTCTTAAGATGGAAATTAGGCTGTATGTGGTCTATGAACTAAGGAGGTTTGACAATCCGGCTTCGAGTTAAATATTAAAGGAACAGCATGTACATCACAACCACAAATAAACTTGAACGTGTTGTACTTGCAGCTTTGAAAAGAAAGGAAGAAATAAGTGCTGTGAGATTTAAAGCATCAGACTTTTCAGAATAAAATACTATTTGTTTTGTGAATCCACTAAATATACATTCATGTAAATGTTTTCTTCTTTCCCAACTTAGATCTTTTTTTCTGTTTGGCCTGACATCATCATAACACTAAAGAATGGTTAAAAAAAAAATAAAAAATGAACAGCTAGTGTAGTTAGTGTAATTGGAAATTAGATGTGCAATTTGGTGCAAATTAATTTTACATAGGTAAATTGTACATTTATTGCATTTATTGTGCTTTAGTGTACCCAGGTTTTCTTTAAAACTTCATGACACCTTTACAGGATGTCTGCAGTTTCCTGGTTGCACACCTATGTTTAAAGCTTACAGGCGTTATTGCTGAAAGGAGGTCAAGGGCAAGAAAATAATCAATACCACTGTCAGGAATGCTTTTTGTCGCTGTTGTAAGTTGTAATTTGTAAAAATGCATTTTGGATGAATAACAATCAACAACGATTTGCTTGCCAGGATACAGGACGGATCTAGGATAAAACCCTGAAAGAGAACTTTACCAGTGCATCAAACACTTGACTGAAAGACGGGCATATCGGAAGTCAGTGGTGGTCACGCTGGTGCCATCTTGGATCCAGGCAGGGTTCCATTACCAGGCAGGTGAAGTGGATGTGAAGTGAAGTATTGTGTCACTCCTGCTGAACACCCCGAGGATGGAGAAACGCAGGTCAAGTGCAGGAGTCTGCCCATCTGACACTGAGACAGCCAATACCCCAAACCAAGTGTCACTCCAAAAGAATATAATTGGGGTTTTTTTCCTCATCCTTTTTATTTACAAAAATAAAACTGAAGACAGTGAAGGTACTCCACATTAGTACACTGTGTTTCACTTGTATTTATTTAGCCAAAATTGAAGTGACTAAAAATAGGGGACAAAGATAATCATTTAAAAAGACAGTTAACCACATCATTTGCTGCTTATTCTCAGTGAGCATTTATTTGAACATGTCTTGTATTCTTTGGTGCTATTAAAAAAACATTAGTGGGAAGTTAAAGCTTATTGCCAAACATTTTTACATTCTAATAATTTACTATTACTCACATGGGACAGAGAGAGGGAGAGAGAGAGAGAGAGAGAGAGAGAGAGAGAGAGAAATAGAGCTATCTCCTTTTTAGGATCCAAGATGAAAAATAAATGTCAAAGATCATGAAATAACATGAACAGAGCATATTTAATGGAAATGATCATTAATCTCGGCCAGTTATTCTAACTAATGAGTAGTTTTTCAGTTCATTTTAATTTTACTTATATAGTATAGCAGTCACCTCAAGGTGCTTTATATTGTAAGCAGAGACCCTACGATAATACAGATATTAGAGTTATGTAGCTTCAAATATCCAAGTCAATATCTCCTTCTTGGTGAAAAGAGATGAAAAACCATGTACTATCTGGGTTTGCTTAGAAAAAGCAGGCTGCAAACTAGTGGCACAAAAAATCAGTTCAATTCAATTTATTTATATATAAATTATTATTTATATTGAAATGTAGACCCTACAATTATACATACAGAGAAAAACCCAACAATCATATGACCCCCCATGAGCAAGCACTTTGGCGACAGTGGGAAGAAAAACCTCCCTTTTAACAGGAAGAAACCTCCGGCAGAACCAGGCTCAGGGAGGGGCGGGGCCATCTGCTGCCACCGGTTGGGGTGAGAGAAGGAAGACAGGATAAAAGACATGCTGTGGAAGAAAGACAGGGATTAATAACAAAAAAAGAAACTAAAGCCATTGTCTCAGAGAAACAGGTAGGTCCATAAGTTTTTGGATAGCAGCAAAATTTTTGTAATTTTTCCTCTGTACACCACCTCATTGAACTTTGATTTTAAATGATCAAATTTGGATGAAGTGCAGACTTCAGTTCAAAGGGTTTGTGAAATGTAATTACAGATTTTTTTATACATAGTGCCCCATTTTCATAGGCTCAAAATCATTGGACAATTGAGAGCTGTTCCCACTTTGTTTCATGACAAATTATGTAGATTAAAGAACTGGACTTGTGTCAAACTTGCATTTGGTATTGTTTTACTGCAATACTCAATATGAAGTCCAATGAGACACTGATGCAAGTTAAGGAAGCCGTCATTAGAAAAAAAAAAGAAAAAGAAAATAAAACTATCAGAAAGATTGCAAAAACTTAAGGGGTGTCCAAGTCAATAATCTGGTACATTCTTATAAAGCATTCTGGAACTGGCCAGCTCAGCAACACCAAACATCCCAAAAGACCATAGAAGACAACTGGATAGAGAAAGCCCAGTCAAGGACACTCAAGGAGGCGGGAGTATCATTGTCAAGGTCTGCAATCAAGAAATCCCTTCATGAATGTTAAAGATGCAACAAGGTCGAAACCACAGGTTACACCGAAGAACAGGAAGATTATACTTTGGACAGATGATGACTCAATGAATACAACATCATCTGTCAAACATGGTGGAGACAATGTTATGGCATTGGACATGTATAGCTGCCAGTGGAACTGCGCTATTAGTGTTGGAAGTGTTATTATAGTGTGTAGTGGATAATGCATATTGTTTATTGCAAAATAGTTTCTCAAGGCAAAAAGATGGAATATTCTTCAGTTATTAAATACAAAACTGAATGGAGAGATGGCCACAAACTCTGTGGTGGTGTACAAAGGCAAAAAGTGATGTAACTGCCCCAAAACTAATAGACCTAACTGTATTGCCCATCAGAGTTGTACTGTATGTGATATAGAAATTGCCCAACTTAGTCAGACTGGCCATCAATGTTCTATAAATTGCTACTTTTCTAGTACAAAGACTGCAGGTACCTTGGTGGAAACAGAGCTGGTAATATGCTAATTCTACTCTAATCATTAACTTCTACTTGAATATTTCTAATAATGCAAAAAAAGCACAGAGTGGACCATTGCTAATACACTGCTGTGCTAAAATTGGTAAACAGCAACCAAAGACAATATCCTGACTGAATTTTCAGGAGTTATTGTGTAAAATACGCCTCAGTTTATGTAGCACTTTTCTAGACCTACTGACCAGTTAAAGCTTTTTATACTACCAGCCAGATTTTGTTCATACAGCAAACACATTATTTTAACTATAATTAAAGCACCTACCTCATATCCATGTCTAACTTATAATTATCAGTTAATCTAGCATTGCATGTCTTTGGAGGATGGAGCACCTGAGGAAACACAGGACCAGAGAGGCCATAGAGACTACACTGAGAGACCTTAGCCATGATTCAAATCGTGTTGTCTCAAAGCTTCTTTCTTTGAGGCAGCAGCTCTAACTGTACCGCCCGTAGAATTTGAATCTGTTATACCAACAATCTTTTGACTAATATGTGAGTACTATGCATCATTAAGGAGTAAAAGGTTAAAAAAAACTCCTGAACACGATGTCAAACAACAAGCTTTTTTATTGTTTCCATCGCTTTTCTCACTCAACACTGGCAGGCATAATTTCTTTTTAGGCAACAACAAAATGGTGTGAGTTCTAGAGTGAAGCAAAAAGCATAAAAAATAAATAATACCGTGTACAAAAATACAACCTCACTGTATAAACGCTACACAATACAAAGCAAAAAGACATGGGAGACTCCTTGGACCTCCGTCTCCGCCAGCATGTGGCACTTATAAAGACCGAAACAGTCAAGCCTGAAATTCTTCCCAAAACATGCAGAAGTGAAGTTCTGTAAAAACAATAGCATTTTTTAAGAGTGTCTCGCTGGTAGGTCTGTAACATAATGTCCCCAGCTTTCTAGTCATTTCTTTAGGTAGTCTTTAGGAATATTACTCCAGGCTTCTTGAATGATATTCAGAGCTCTACTTTGGATGTTGGTTACCTTTTCCTTCTCTTCTCTGTTAAGATGATCCCCCAGTGCTGCAATTATGTTAAGGTTCGAGCTCTGTGGAGGCCAAGCCATTACTTGGGGTTTTATTTTGTGTTTTTCTATCCGCGTATACTTTTACTGCATTGGCAGTTAGTTTGGGATCACTGTCATGCTGAAGAATTAAGCTTTTGCCAACCCAATGCTTTCCAGATGGTACTGCACGGTGGATTAAAATCAGATGGTAGTTTTGCGCGTTCATAATTCTAATTTTGGCAAAATCCTCAACACCGCTGTCTGAAATGCAGCCCCAAACCATGACAGAGCCTCCACTGTGTATTACAGATACCTGTAGACACTCACTGTGGTAGCTCTCTCCTGACCTGCTCCAGACATATATGAACTAAAAGTCTAACATTTGGATCAACTCCAGAAGACCTGTTACCGCTGATTTATAGTCCTTTTTTGTGATTTGTTTCCCTGTTTCCCTTCTTTCAGAATGGTTTCTTGACAGCCACATTTTTACTGAGGACATTTATGATTAGGCTTTGGCAAAAGGAGATGGATCAATTGAAAGGCCAGATGCATCTTTCCTGTCTCTGTGTCAGGTCTTTACTGACAAAGAGACCGGACTAGGGAGTTTTTGCTGTTTCTGAAGGACATGACTTTCATATGCTGTTTTAAGGACATACATGCTAAGATAGGCCATATTTTTTAGCTAATAATCCCCTTGTTGGTCTATAACACAATATTATGCCAGTAAACTAAGTTATCTTTGGCATTAACTTTTTTGAAGATTCAACTAAAGAAATAGGATCATGCTAATAGTGCTAGAGTTAAAAATTTAAATAGTCTCTTTGCTAACTTGTCTGTTAAGTAGACAATACTGAATGATTTAAAAATCAGTTTAAAGTGGCTTAACAAGCAAACAAACAAAAAATCCTCTGAAGATTCAACAGGACTCAAAATGAGTGTAAAAACAGCCAATATCCAAAGAAAAACTGTGAAAGCCTGTAGAGTTGTTACTTAAGAACACTGTAAAAAATTAAAGACAGTCTGGCTCCTTTGAAGCAAAATATAAAGAAACAGGAATTTGCACAGCACTGTATATACATGAATGTCAATAGCCATTTTGTAGGTAGTCTTTCACTGTATAATGTACACTTATATGTGCAGCGGACTGTAAACCCTCACCAATAAACATCAGAAAAAATTCAGTTACCATAGAAGGTCAAGCTGCTTCTTGTGAACATAACTATACAAGTGCCGCAGCAATAGAAAGTCAAGATGAATATTGTTGTTTTCAGTGGCTTTTCAAAGATTTTCATTATAATATGCCTGAGTACCTGTTAAAAAAGCACAGGATACCATAAAAATGCAGATAAAGGATGATGTGGTTGAAACGGAGCTGTGCTGTAGATGCAGATTCAAAAATGATCAATTTCCATAAGTGTCAAAAGAGATCATGGTCACTCATGCAACAGAAAGTGTGCACAGATCTGGTAAAACTGTCTGGAAATCTCTCGTGCGACGTAAAACAAAGAGTGTCATGCATTTTTTATGAGCAATCGATAATCATTCCTAATCTTTCCCCTGACGGAGGAGCAAAACAGCCAATCAAAACATGACAAGGATGACTTGCAGGAAACATCAAACGAAAGCAGATTCTCTGTCTTTGCACTATTTGAAGCCATTTATGAGTGAAGCGTAGAAGAGATGTCGGGTAAAGACACTTCACTTTTTACTAAACACTTTGGGAAAAATCAGATGCAAACTCCAGATATGTCATCTCCAACAGCAGCAGCCTCATTCACTGTCCATCATGCATCAGGGGGATGCAAATACAAAAATAAAACATTAGAAAACATCAAAAGCAGTTAAATATGAATAAATAAATAAATAAATAAATACATCTCACAAAACACATTCAGCTGTGGGTTTGTTCCACATGGCACAGAGCACAACAGCAAAAATAAAAACAGAAGTTTAGAAAATAGAAGAACAGAAGTGAACTTCCATAAATAGCTTCAATATTTTTGGAGCGAAAGTACACCAGAGACTGTAGAAGAAAGTGTCAGGCCTAAACTCGCCTCACTTTGGATCCAATGTGGGCTTCTCAGTGACATCTCCATGCTGCAGGCGACACATCCTGATCCTACTCTTTGCTACTGTATGCTGGGCTATCAATCAGACAAAGGGCTCCTTTACAAACAGGCCCAGCTAAGATCAACCGGTGACTACTGCCCTGCAGGTGTGTGTGAGCACTCGGAGGTCTTGAAGGTTCAGTCTTTGCTCTCAGTGCGAGTTCGTCTGATCAGTGAAGAGAAGAAGCTTCGACCTTGCGGTGGTCCCATTAGCATGGGAGCTTGGTTCTTGTGAACGATCTCAATCTGGTATAAGAAAGGAGAGAACTGAGACTTAGCTCAGAAAAGAAATACATAATGAAATGACAGAGTGATTTAAGCTGTCTGTTGACAACTTCATATAGCTTTCTATACAGTAGATTATAAAGGGAGATTTCCCCATATTGCCTGGCTTATAAAAAGTATTTACCCACATGCATTCATTTGACAAAATGTGTAATTATGATTTGATTTATTTAAAAAACACCCCAGCCCAATGACTCCCAGTAACTTGTTACTGTAATCCAATTACTTTTTTCAAGTAACAAGTAAAGTAAGGGATTACTATTGCAAAAAGTAACTAGATTACTGTTACTTTCCCATAAGCACGCTGCGTTACTGGGTTACTAAACTGTGATTTTGTTTGTGAGAGTGTCTCATGAAAAGCACGTGCGAGGTCTGTGGCAGCAACAGCTGTGTGCAGATCAACAATGGATAATATGGAGTGCGGGAGAGAGTACGAAGATACAGCGTTTAAAGCTTGGAAGTACTGAGATTACTTTGAGTTTGATTCTGTAAAAAGTGACAAAGACATTAGCACCCGCTGTTCACTCTGCGTGGGAAGAAAACGTCTTTTTACAGTGAAAAATTAAACTTTAAATCTGAGGCAGCACCTAGCAAGCCAGCACGGGAGAGTGAAATTCACAGAGAAACAATATAATTTAATTTTTGCTTGATGCAATGTGCATAAAGTACATAAAAAACTAATAAAATAAGTTTTTAAAAAGAGACTTTTTCATTTGATTGAAACTTTATATGATGAATTATGCCGAAAAAATATAATTGGACTGAAAGGTCTGTTGCTTTATTACATATTCAGGTTGTATTTTTAAAAAGTAACAGTAATAAATTAACTAATAAGTAATAAAGTAACTAATTACTTCTGAAAATAAGTAATCAGTAAAGAAACAGGGTTACTTTTTTGGAGAAGTAATTGGTAATTAATAACTAATTACTTTTTTCAAGTTCCTTGACCTACACTGACTGCCAGAGTCATTGGCTAAGTCCTTTGTAAAACCTATGAAAAATCAAAGTACACAATTTTTGTTCTCCTTCACTTTTTCCAAAGTCATCCAGGAGACCAGATTGAAGTCTTTGACGGGCCGATTCTGGCCCACATACCTTATGTTTGACACCCCTGATTTAGACTCAAACCACTGAAATATATATGCCGGATCTGACTATAAGTTAAAATACTGATAACTACTTATCTTTGATTTAAGCACATTTTATATGTTTCAGTACTTCATTGGATTAGTCATGATTTATCCTACACAAAACCATAAGTCTATTAATTATTTTTGTTATTTTTATATTTAATGCACAATGCATATCACATGTGTTTCTGAAACAGCTCCCATTAAATTGTGAAACTATGTTCATTTAAATCCCAGAAGGTTATCCCAATGAAATAATAAGGTCTCTATCCACTGTTCATTATACCCAGAACTTTATCCCCACACAAGTGAATTCAGCAATGCATTAACAATAAAAAGAATCCTCCATATGGATGTTGCGTCCATATGGGTTCTTGTCAAGTGGCTTATGGATGCATATTTGAACGTCCTGACTACAACAAACTTTGAGAATCCCTGGGGTTTGTGACTCCGATAACATATTATTGTAGATTACTGTAAAGACTGAATTTTATATTATCTGACAATATCCTGTTTGCCCGCAATGATGCAATTTCTTTTAGGAGTTGCAACTGTAGATCGATGGGACCCCAAATATCAACCATCAAGGCTTGTCATATTAAACACATCATTATAGAGTCGCACTAAGAGTCTAAACGCAGTAATGGGGAGGGGAAATGCTACCATCTGCATTCAAAAGGCCACATTCACTTCAAAGGAAAGCTGCCATTTATTGTGCTCGCACTCTGACTCTGGAGCAATTACTTAGCTTTTGTGGGCTTTCTGCCATCATTAAACATGATTGAAGTTAATGTTTATCAAGTACTTTGCCATAAACATGATAGTCTTTATAGGCAAGATAGTGGCCACAAAAAAGAAAAAAGACCTAAAGTGATACCTGAAATTAATTTGGATGGTAATCAAGCTCTGTTTCTTTGAGATGCAGCATTAAGTATTTATTTGGTTCAAGGGCCGATGGAACAATATGGCTTTTAGACAGAAAATAATAATTTGATCAAATGAAGGATGGATGTAATGAGCCACCAGGCCGCAATTGATCATCCAGCTGAAGAAAACCGAGGTGGGGATTTTACTAAGACGGTGCATTTTACCAGAATCAAATCTGGAAATATGGCACCTGTTATTTTAGATCTGAGGTCTTTACACTGGCTGCCTGTCCGTCACAGGATAGACTTTAAAGTTCTGATGCTGGTCTATAAAGCTCTGAATGGTTTAGGACCAAAATACATCAGTGACCTCCTGACCCAGTATGAACCTTCCAGATCCCTCGGGTCATCTGGATCCGATTTTCTATCAATTCCTAGAGTCAGAACCAGACATGGAGAAGCTGCATTCAGCTTTTATGCTCCATACATCTGGAACAAACTCCCAGAAAGTCTCAGATCAGCTGAAACACTCAGTTTATTTAAATCCAGGTTGAAGACTCACCTGTTCTCTGCTGCATTTGAATAAAGCAGCAAATCCGCACTGTTTCACTTTTAAGCTTAAATTGCAAAAATTACATTTTAACAATTGATTTTATCTACTGTTCCTCTTTAACTACTGCTTCTTTCTTCCCATTGAAATTCATGATTTTTATTTGGGTTTTTTTGTTTTTTGTTTTTGTTTTTTGTTTTTTTTAATGTCTCTGTAAAGCACTTTGAATCACCTTGCTGTTGAAATGTGCTATACAAATAAACTTGCCTTGCCTTGCCTTGCCTTGCCTTAGGTTTTCATACTTTGCACTCATTTCCTAGTACGAGGCAAAATAATAAATTTCTTTGAACTGCTCCCCTCCTTAAACGCCTACTTGGGGTAACCTGTGTTTTCACTATAATGCTTCGAGTTGAGTAACAGATCCCTTTTTTTGGTCTTGTTTTCATTTTTAATTTTTCTTTGGTAAATAATATTTTATACTATAAATCCCTGCAGGAACTCAAAGTTAGTTAAAAGTTGAAATAAACACTGTTACTTTGAGATACTATTTCTGTTCTTCCCTTTTGCTCCCTCTCTCTCGCTCTCTTTCTCTCTGCACTGACCTACATTCAAGAGTAATGCATCAACTGATGGAGTGCATTTATAGTGTCTCGTACTGTATACAGTACATCATCCTTACCAGCAGCATGCACATCTTATTTTGAGGTACCAGTACATTTAGGTACATGTACCGATTCATCACTTAATGAAAACGAACCGATCAAAGTCAAAATGAGAGAGCACCTGGGTTTTAACTACAGTGTGAGCCAAGTTTAATATGATGTTTACAGGCTTGATTCCCATTGAGTGCAGCTGCAGATTACACAGACCCACTGGAAGGAAAACAAAGTCTTTAACAGAGTGTACTTTCTTGGAATGTAATGAGTGGAGAGAATAAGATTTATCAAAGTCGCTGTTCGCCAGAGCTTCCAAACATTTGGGATGCCTTTTCTGGCAATTACAATTTTATGTAAAAAAACAAAAAAACAGTCCAAATTTTACTAAAACTTTTAGGCTTAAGCCACTTAGCTGGTCTCATCTTTCATGTGTTGAATCTTAAAAGAAGAGATGAGGGAAGACTGCATTTATAGGACATTAACTCACAGCGTGCCCAGCGTTCATTCTAAACTTAAATCAATTTAAAGAGCAAAAATAGCCAGAGTAAATGTTAAGGAGGAAGTCAAATGAACGTCAGTGATAATTCTGTGCATCTTTTTCATTTTCATTTTCACGAGCTACCATTTCAGTTTTGATACTCAGTGATTTCTTGTGTTATAGGGCTTTGTTTTTTCTACTTTAAGGCGTAAAAGCTGAGTGTTGTAACGACTAGAATAGAGTCTAACAATATTTTATGACACAACAGAACTGTGCCGTGGATTTCAGACTTGGCTCACGTCTCGTCCTGGGGACGGCACTCGGCTCCGCGTAGATTTCTCCCAGATTTTGCAGCTTGAAGAACCAGCCAAGTTATGTGCCTGTCGGAGCTGGACCGTAGCCAATATCAGCTGGGGCAGATTTGTTTTGGGCCATGCGTGTCACTGTGTAGTAGCCTCTAAGTACATGTGTGGTTGTGATTATTTGAAGTTGTGTGGGGTTAGTGAAGGAGTCTTGGGAGAGCAGGCTGTACACACAGCTGTGTGTGGAGGTGAACATGCAAGCTGGGGCAGCAAGCCCCTTTTTTTTTCTGGCAAGACCACAGTTCGGGTTATATGTTTTATTTGCAAAGCAGCCAGATGAGCTACAGTTGTCTGTATAATAGCAGAAGAATGCATTTATCTGTGTGTAATTGCCCCTGTGATATATTCAAGTGATCACGAATTTAAGACCGCTTGTGTTATTCATCACCACCTCTCATTGGAGGCCTTGCATTTCTCTCCTACACCCAGGAGCTTCTGTCTCTGGCTCTTTCTCTTGGACCTTGTCATAATCCATGTCTAGCTCCTGCTGTACATAACAATAACAAAGAAATGCTGCAAGGCTGTGTGTGATGACCAAACGAGGCATAAATCCCTAGCAGCTACGCAAACATGTCTATGCTTCATATGAAATAAACATTTTGCAATTATTCATTCAGATCAGTCACTTCGCTTCTTCTCTCGCGGTCTTGAATCCTGAAAAAGATGAAGTACGACGCCAATTTGTCAAAAGAAATCAGTAGGAATTTATTATTTTCTTTAAAAAAGAAATACAGGTTGTTGTTTTTTTTCCTTTCTGTCTTCCATTGCTTTACTGATCAGTCACTGGCAGTCATCTCAAACTGAACTCCAAATTGCGGTTCTCAAACAAAGAAATGTTTCTGAGACAGCCAAAGAGCACGTAGCGCTGGACCTGGGCTCATGACATGAGTAACGTTTAGCTGGAGCGGTGTTAGCTTTGCATGATGGGGATTTGCAAGGTTGAACGCAGAACAGAGGTAGAAACCAATTCTCGAAAACATCAGGACATCCAGTCAATGCAATTAAAATGATGACTTTGATGATGAGTATAGATGAAGAGTAAACTGAGAAAACTGAGTCTGAGCAATGTAGGGGGGAAAAAGAAAACTGGTGTAAAACACCTCATAATGTTACCAACATGCTTGATTTATAAAGTCACAGATATGAAATACAGCACTGGTGGCTACATCCTTGTACATTCATTAGGGCTCGTGTATTCAGCCTTATGGTTGCCACGTGTCTGGCTCGTGTGCTACATTTCTCCGGTTTATGCCATTTAAGAATCTCATCCTGGTCATCGTTGTTTCCTTTGTACTGAGATGAACAACTTCACAGTAAAACGCATTCAGGTGAATGACTGATGTAACCGATTTTAGGAAGCGCTTTCTTTGAAAGACGCACAGGTGAACAGCAAACTGAGTCGTCCCTGAATAACAAAGGGAACCTTCTGTCGCGGCGCGGCGACGGTGCTGAACAGCTGGCAAATTGGAAACACAGATTTTCCTTCATCTGATTTATACGTGTTTGATTTAGGATGATCAA
>VUQR01035688.1:63573-87822 GCA_015108515.1 Hemichromis elongatus
GTTTTTAATTTAAAAACAAAAAAAAATTAAAAAAAAAAAAAAAAAAAAAAGAATCTCAACACAGCATAAAGTGAGCTACGCATAGCTTCCAAATGTCAACTTGTGGTTGAAAGTCCTCTTTTCTTATAAATAATGCTAAAAACACAAATGCCTCCCTCTCACTCAATTCTGAACAATCACAAGTCTCTATAAACCTAGGAGACACATACAGTACACATAATGTAGCCCACATACCTGTACATACAAATACACATATATTCAAATACTCAAAAACAATAACCTCTTCATGTGAAATAATGGATCTGAAATCATAAATTTATATAAAAATATAAAATAAAGGTTAAATCCAAACGAGTGTCGTCTGAAAAGGTGAGAAAAATAATAATCTCAATTGTTCGTTCACTATGCGATGCATTGGCAAATCAATGAATCAGTGTCTCTGTGAACACACACCGTTTGTCTGTCCGTGTGATCCGATGGGCGTGTCCAGAGATCATTCCTAGAGTAGCCACTAGATGGGTTTAATACTGGAGGGTAAAAAAAAAAAACAGAAGTCCACAGACACAAAGAGAGGAACGAGGTCCTTAGCTCTCTGGCCAGCCAGCGAGGTGACATGAAAACTACACATTTATCTATCTACACACTAAGGGATCTCTGACTGCAGGGCATGGTAAGTGCACATTTTCCATTTGGCTCTTAACCCTGATCAGTTCGTGGAGACCTGCGTCACTTTGTAGTGGATGGGTGGGCTGCTGCAGTCGAGCCCATCACACGCATTCCTGCAAAGCTGCCGACACAAGGGCAGTACAAATATTCTACCAGGAGACGCTAAGTATTTTTTGTGGGTACTGCCCACCCAAATGTCTCTAGCGGGGGAATTTTGGAAACCTTGATTTATTTTTGCGGAATAAGACAATTGTTTTTGAGAATGACAATAAAACTGACACCATCGCCGCTTGCTTTCTTTTGATCCATGCAAAAGAACACCAAAAAGGCTGGTTAATAATGCTTTGTTCCGGTTGTCCGTCTTTTCTGTCCGAGTTTCTCCCTAAATAGCAATGTCTTGTTTCAAATGTTTCAATTATATTCTCATCTCATGATCGGGACTCTGTTCCAGTGAGGGTTCCCTGGTGCTGATCATGGATGCTGAGGGCCCTTGGTTGACTCCAAATGGAGAAACGGCTGGCGATCGAGCTGCCAGAGGGGACAGAGACGGGGAGAAGCTCGGTGACATTGCTGCTGATGAAATAGATCCCTCGTGACTGATGGGCGACCTGCGGAGTGAAGCCAAGTGGGGGAATGTCCGCCCAATTACAGGGACTTTGGGAGGAACTGACATGGCTCCTGGGTGGGCCACTGATGTGATGAGAGGTGGAGGGTCAATTCTAGGTTTAGGATCCATTTTGGGCTTGGGCTGGAAGGGCTGGCGAGGGTTCTGACTTTGCTGAGCAGTTTCATCTTTAAGCCTTGCGATCTCTGTGAAGACGTTAGCAAGAGGCTGGAACTGGGGGCACCAGTTGAGTAGATAATCCCAGTTATAGCTTCCACGGAGCTCCTCGTCACTGGCAACTATGGCTGTGAGGGAACCATCTACGGAAGGTTTACCATCTTCAGGAAAGGCATAATCCTTGGGGAGGGAAATATTGAGACCACGGCCCACTCCTAGGTACCCACCTCCCTCATCCCTGTAGACCGGGAGCTGTCCAGAGAGTAAGGTCCCACTGAGGCTGCCGCCTAGCTTCTTTCCTTTGAACCAGGTGCTGCCCTCCAAAGCTGCAGGCTCACAGGAAATATCAGAAAGTTGGTCAGCATCCTGCTGGATCCCAGAGTCTGGTCCTCTGGCAGAGATGTGCTCCTGCATGGATGAGGTGATGGATGCAACACGGGGATACTCATTTATCATCCTGATCTCATCATCCTCTGCTGCTTCAGCTGATCCTCTACCACTGGAGTGAGAAGGATCCAAAGACCCTCCTCTAGTGTAGGGGCCGCCACCAGCGCCACCTTGGTCACCAGCATACCCTGGCAAGGCCTGGTGGTAGATCCTTTCTCCCCCTGGCCCAGGGCTGCAATCATCCAGTTTTTGCAAGGCGGTTCCCGAGGCAACAGTTCTGTTTCCTGTCTCCTGGCCTTTCTTTCTCCTGCGTGACTTGACCAGGAACACAACCACTGCCATGACCACAAGCAATATGATAAAACCAAGAGACACAGCAACTATGCTAATAACCAGGATGTTGACATCTGCGGCCAGGCCAAAGTTGGTGTTTGTCACATCGATGGAGACCTGGGCTGTAGTAGTGCGGGATGTATCTAGAGGGCTGTGAGCTCGCACATCTAAAGTCATAACTCTGGTCTCGCGTTTAGTCCGACCCGACCCACTGCTGCTACTGCTGCCTGAACTGTCCAGCTTGAGAAAGACCACCCCGGTGGTTTTGTTTACATCAAAATATGGAGAGCTGGCAGTAAGAGAATAAAGAACAATACCATCCACCCCTTCATCCTCATCACTTGCCTGAACCTGGCCAATGCTTTGGCCTTTCTTGGCTCCCTCTGGAACTTCAAAGGAAAAATCAGAGGATGTGAAGAGTGGGTCATACTCATCCTCACCCGTGACAAACACCTGTACAGTCACGGTGGCCGAATGGTTGCCTGAATCCACTGCCACTGCGACAAAGCTGAAGGTGTTGACCTTCTCGAAGTCAAATGGAAGTTTGCTTTTGATTTCTCCTGAGTTTTGGTCCACAGCAAAGCTGTCTTTTCCTGCCCCAGACCGCTCCAACATGTAATACTTCAGCTGGCCAAAAACCCCTGTATCGTGGTCTATCGCATGCAGAACAGTCACCGCTGAGTTGGCTGGCTGGTTTTCTCTGATACTGGCTATCAGGACATCCACAGGGAAGAACGGATGGTTATCGTTCACATCTTTGACCTCAAGAATGACCGGAGCTAGGGCGAAGTGACCCTGTCCGTCTGTGGCTTGAACAATGACAACATGCGTGGGCTGGTGCTCGCGATCAAGTGCTCGCTGAAGCTTTAAGGCTCCACTCCACGGGTCCACAGTAAATAAGTTCACCTCATTCCCAGAACTGATAGAATACTGGACTTCAGCGTTAGGAGTTGAGTCGGGGTCTGTTAAAAATAAAACAACAGAGTTCAACTATACAACTGAGAGACCAAACAAGACAGGTGACTGGATAAAAGGAGGAACACCCACCTGTAGCAGTCAGTCGTATGATCTCAGTCCCAGCGCTAGCACCCTCAATCAGTGAGACGGTGTATTCTGCTCTGGTGAACGCCGGAGGGTTATCATTCACATCACCGATCGTTATCACCGCAGCAACACTAGAGCTCCTCTGCGGCACGCCGCGGTCCGACACTACCACAGTCAGGTTGTAGAGTGACTTGGTTTCAAAGTCAACTCCCTCGGCCAACAGCAGAGTCCCCACCGTCTGAAAGCCCCGTCCCTCCAGAAAACGCACGCTGCTTTCGATCTGGAACGCGTTTCCTTCATTCCCGCTGGCAATGGCGAAGTCGAAGCCGCAGTTTTCTCGAGAGAGGTCGCTGTCGAAGGCTTCGAAAGTGAGAACTGTCGACCCTGGGATCGTGTCTTCAGAAACCGTCGCCCTGCAAACAAACCAAACAGTATTATGTGAAGACGGCTGCTCAGGTTACACCTCAATATGTCCAATTTCTAATGAGCACACGCTGACCTGTACTCCGACTGGTGAAACACAGGAGCGTTGTCGTTGACGTCGGATATTTGAACTTGGACTGTAGTAAGAGAGGAGAGCGGGGGCATGCCCCTGTCGCGAGCTTCGATGACAATGCTCACCGACGGGCGCTCGGGGTCAAACTCAACTCTGTGATTGATGAACAGGGTTCCTGAAATCAGAAGCAAATGAGATGAACTTACTCGTTGTGCTGAAAATGTCAATAAAAATGAGCGCAGGGAAATAAAATAGAGCAGCCAAGCTTATCTTTACCATTGCTTGGGTCAATGTAGAAACCCTCCTTGGTTGACGACATCACTTTGTAGGTGATCCTGCCGTTCTCTCCGGAGTCCCTGTCGGTCGCTGTTACTGTGATAACTGCACTTCCTGGTGGTGTGTGCTCAGGAAGAGTAACCTAAGAGAAAAAGAGACATTCATTCTAACATTTGGAAACAGGAAACAAACACCCCAGCATCGGATCATATAAAGCTATAACTCATTGTGTGGAGGGCAACAGGCACTGCCTTCACAGAGGGGAAAATGCTTTTTATAATGTAGTTCCTTCATCCTGTGTGTGTTTTTCCTTATACTGAGGTCATTTCCTGAGACAGAGTGGTATATTTTTTACAGGCTCATCTCCGCAATGGTTCCCAAGTTAATATTAGGCAGTTACATTTTATCACACCCACTGCGTGCAAGTTAGAAGTGTACAAATGTGTAGTTTACAGTGTGTGTCAAGCCCACAAGTGCATTTAATGCTGTCTACTAGAAATAGACTACCTTAGACAAAAACACATTCAAGCAAAGTTTTCTTTAGGTGCCCGTATGAATTGTTAGAAAATAACAACAAATGCAATAAAAGTAACGGCATACCTGATAGAGGTCGTGTGTGAATGCTGGCGCATTGTCATTTATATCTTCCACCAATATTGTAATGTTGGCCTCAGTTTGGTGCTGGCTGTCAGTGGCTCTGACAGTCAGGGTGTACCACGTCTTCTCCTCAAAGTCTAGAGGGGCAGTGAGTGACACGCCTCCACTGTAGCGGTGAATGCCAAACTTGCCTAGTGCTGTCGGGTCTAGCTGTAAGGAGTAGGAGAGGGCAGGGCTGGAGTCGACATCGTTGCCCGTCACGAGAGTGATTTCAGTGCCTATTAAAGTATCTAACGGAGAAAGAAAGTGGAAATTAACTAACAGCACACATATCACACACCCTCGATCCTTACTGTTTGTAAATGTCAGCACTGGGTGTTTATCAGAAACTCCAACAACACATTTAAGCAAAACTTACTCTCTGGGATGCGGATTTCCTGGTGCATGGGAATAGTGGGACTGTTGTCATTCTGGTCAACAATAATGACCGTCAGTGTTGCAGAACCTGCCAGTCGTGGACTTCCTCTGTCAGTTGCTGTAACTACCAGCCTGTGGGTGAGCAGAGAAGGAGATGATCCAAACCATCCTCTGGTTTTACACTTTTGTGCTACGTAAGTAGAACTGAATTTAACAGAATTGAAAGTTACGCGCATATTCTGTTTTAGACTGATCACATTTTGGTATCAATAGCAATAAGTAAGTAAAAGTTGAAGTTCTTACTTGGTCTGAGTAAAGATCTCGCGATCCATGATGGCTGCTGTGGTTATGCTTCCTGTCACAGGGTCAATTTTGAACAGGCCGCTCATGCTCGATGACTGGATGGAGTAAGTCACCTGACCATTTTGGCCCTGATCCACATCCTCAGCAACAACCTGGAAAGAGAGGACGGAAAGAGAAACAAAGAGGAGGACGTTTATTTTTAGCCTTTGTAGAACTCCAATAGACCAAATATTCGTGTAACTCTGTGTTACTATAATAATTTTTTTAACATTTGCGAGCACCTGTATGATTGGCATTTCATATCCTTGTGCTTCCTTCATATAGGCTACATAATTCTGCAGCTGGAAGCGAGGAAGGTTGTCATTGACATCCTGCAGGATCAAGTTAAAAGCCATGTAAGATGTAGAGGACAGGGTTTCAGCCTTCACAACAAGACGGAGTCTTGGGGTGTCTTCAAAGTCTAGTTCCTTGGAGGCCTGCACACTAATTTCACCTGTGGAACATACAGTAGGAAGATGGGATTAAAAACTGATCACAATATCCTCATACTCATACTAATTAACCATCTCGATATGCAGTGCATGAGACACCGGGTGAGCGTTACCTGTCGAAGAGCTGATACTGAAGGCCTGCTTTCTGTTCCCGCTAAACAGGCTGTAGCTGATACCGTTACGAGAACCGTCTGGGTATTGAGCTTGAGCCTGAGCCACAGTGGTACCTGTATCAGTGGAGCAGAGAAAAAATAGCGTTTGTAATAGTTTTAAAAAACATGACATAGGAGAATAAAAACCTGGTGCACTACTTGCTATTCCTGATAACACTGCCCAACCTTTTTCTGCGTTCTCCTGAATGCTGACATCTCTAGCATTCCTCGAGAAACGAATTCCGCTGTATTCCACCTCCTTCACATAAATGATCACAACACCCTGTGTAGACTGAGCTGGGCTGCCTTGGTCCATGGCCTCCACTATCAGGGTCCTTTGTGCTTGATTCAGGTCCGCCAGTCGCTCGGTGGCCTGTATCTCCCCAGTTAGGGAGTTGATGCTGAAGCCTTTCACTGGGGTGGCAAAACGGTAAAACACAGAACCGTTTGCTCCAAAGTCCTTGTCCTCTGCCTTCATCGTAGCTAAAACTCGCTGGGAACGCCTGTTGGACACTTCAATGACCAGCGGATCTTGGATGAAGAAGGGGGTGTTGTCGTTGACATCCAGGACAGTTACCGTCACCTGTAAGGCAGACGTCAAGTCTGAAATCAGATCCCGGATAAAAAATTCAAGCCAAATTAACACCTTAAACACCTAACACCTCATTTACCTGAGCAGACGAGTTCCTAGGTGCAGCAGGTGAAAGGTCAACAGCAAAAACCTGGAAGCTGTATGACGCCAATTTTTCGCGATCCAGAGGAGCTGACGTGGTGATGCGACCACTGTGCTCATCTACAGAGAATGCGCCATGCGCCTCTCGACTGAGGAAATACAGAACCTTCCCATTTAGGTGTTCATCAGCATCTGTGGCTGAAACCTGGATACATGCAAAAATAAAAGCCAGACGATTAAACAAGTATTTCCAGTTTTTGAATATCATTATTTCCATTTCAGCCCACCTCAAGAACCTGTGCTCCCTCCGTAGCATCCTCGAAAATTTCCACCGAGTAGCTACTTTTGCTGAACACGGGGCTGTTGTCATTGACGTCCATCACGTTGACTTCCACTGTGACAGTAGCACTGAGAGCGGGGCTGCCTCGGTCTGTGGCCACCACCTCCAGAGTGTATCTCGCATGCGTCTCCCTGTCGAGCCCGCGAGACGTCGACAGGGCTCCTGTGGTGGCGTGGAGTTGAAAATCTCCATCAGGGTCCCCGGCTAGAAGAAGTGGATGGAAAAAAAAACCAAAAACAAACTTGAATTCAATGCTGAAAGACGGAGAGGACTGTGACATCTGTGCCAGCTCTGCACTTAGTTCAGATTTTCACTCTAGAGAGGTTGTAGCATTTTTGATAAGACTATATCAGGAGCAAACATTTGGCCACTCTGTGCAGGTTTTATTTGAGATATGGCGAGAACAGAGTCTAGTAAAACAGAATAGGGTAAATTAGTCCAACATCTCTATACAGCCTATCTCCTAGTCACGATTAAACTCAATAGAGTAGGTACACTATATCAGCAAAAATGGGTCCAGGAGTCAATTTTAGTAACACATTAAAAACCTTAAATTCAAACTTTATGATTTTCTGGCCTCTAAAAAAACAACAAAAATGACAAAAATGTAATGTTTCTCCCAGTAAACAGCAATTACAGCAATTGTGGCGACCTAAATCACTCTTTAAAATCTAATAAAATACTTGGATTGGACACACAATGCTGTTTCTCACCAGCAATTCTGTACTCCAGCTTGCCACCAGGACCTGAGTCAGGGTCTGTGGCCTTGAGGATGCAAAGCTCTACAGGAGCCTGGTTCTCTGGCACTTCTAGTCCATAGAACGGCTTTGCGAATACCGGAGTGTTGTCATTCACATCCTGCACCTCCACTCGGACCACAGCCTTGGCAAAGTTAGGGGGCAGCCCTCCATCCCTGGCATATACTAGTATGAAACAGAAATAAAAGAGATGTTAGAGTTGGTAAAGCAAGTTAAAACAAACTGTATATATGAGCTGTTATATGCTTAAACTCACACATTAATTAAAGCATTTAAAAGAATCTGTAAGGGATTTAATACCTGTAAGAGTGTAGTGATCCTGTAGCTCTGTGTCCAGTTCCTTTGTGGTGGTGATGGCTCCTGTCACAGGGTTGATAATGAAGCCTTCCTCTGATACTCCTCCGTATGTTATTTGGCCATTAGAACCTGCATGAAATTAATAAGACACAAATAGAAATAAAGGCGCACAATGGATTTGGCAACATTAAATGTAATAAGGCAGTAATTTCAAGGAATTACAGCTGCAAGTGCCGATGCCGTAAACTTATAAGGCTCTGGATGGAGTTTGTGACCACACATTATCGTTAGCATCTGCATGCGATTGATTTAAAAAGACTTGGTTTCTCAAAACCATTTATGTGTGTGGTTTAGTTCTATGGTTTCTGGGGCTGATCGGCTCTTCCTTCTTACTCATTAAACCAGCACTCAAACTTGGAACCTTTTTTTCCTTCCATATCTTGACTTTCTTGGCATTATCCCTGTGGCCAAAAATAACAACTGTCTTCAATTTGTACAATTTGCTCTTCCTGAACTAAACGAGATCTTACTTTTTAAAGACGTTTTTGTCAAGGGAGCCGCCTGTTAGTGATCAAAAGACATGACTCATTTTTGGGACACATTTTATTTTATTTTGAAAAACAACCCAAGCTGTTGCTGCACAGGTATCAAGCTAGTAGTTTACATAACACTCTGTCATATATTAGTCACTGGGAGTCTTTGTTCCCATTGGTGGTCCCATTAAATTCTCATACAAATACAAATATTCGATCATTCGAAATACAAAGAAGAAAAAAAATTTCAGTTGAATGGACTAATTGAAGATATAAATTGCAGATATATTCTGCGGCAAACAGAACATTTTTCCGCACATCCTCCCTACCCAATTTCCACTCACTTCTTATTGACTGCACATACTCTAAACTTTAAACCGTAATAAAACATTTAAACCAACCTTGGTCGCGGTCAGTGGCCGTTACTGTCAACACTGTGGCTCCTGGTCCTTGGTTTTCCATCACCTGTGCCTCAAATTCTGCCCGCAGGAACACCGGCGCTTCATCGTTCACGTCAATCACCTGCACGCACAGCACCTGAGAGGTGGAAAGCTGCGGTGTTCCATGATCCTCTGCTACGATAGTGAGATTGAAGATTTCTTGCTCTTCACGGTCTAGAGATTTAAGGATGGAGAGAGAGCCTAGGAGGAGGGGGGAAAAGAATAATCAGAGAGTGCTGCATAACAGCTTTTTGAAACTTTCCCTAAAATACTTAAATTGAAACCGATGCTCTAAAATCTTTTTTGGGGCATTTTTCTGTGTTCCTTGCTGTTTTTGTGTCTAAGTGTGTGTTTGGATTATTTTTGCTAACGTGCAATTTTCTGTACCTGTGATTTTCTGTACCTTTTATGCCTGAAGGACTTGTAAAAGCAAAAAAACCTGCACAGCTCTGCTTTATGAGATTTTCCACTAAAAGCCCAGAAAGTACAGCTATTTCATCCCAGCTATTCAATTCTGGCACTTTGAACGTGCATTGAAATGTGTATCCACGTATTATCACTTGACGCGTATGATTACCGTAAACATTGTAAAACAGGCACACAGGTAAACACACGCTTCTGTTTGAGCTGCAATCCCAAACCAACTTGTGGCCTTGCCTTAAGTGACTTTGCTTTTTTTAATGCAACTCTACCATATATGTTTGCATTTAAGTCTGCGATACATTAGCCGATATATGTGCATTTTATGTAAATCGTACCAGTCTACACAGGCTCTGTGATTCAGACTCTGACTGTTACTGTCTACCTACATGTTTCAAACCTGGCATCAACCTGATGTTCAAGGCAAAATAAGAGGCCATATGAAGTGTGTGTGTATGTGTGTATACATTTCGCAGGCGACTACAAGCTTAGCTGGCATGCAGAAGCCTGAGAGACGTTTAATTTATGAAGGTTAAAGCTTGCCAAACATACATTGTGTGTAGAACATTTTGTGAGGCTGAGGCTCTGATGTTTCTGTGAGGTCTCGCTCGCTGCCCTGTTTTAGTTAAAGGAAAACAGATGCAAACCATCTAGCGAACTATTGCATTACCCTCTGGAGCCAATTCCGCTTTACTGATACAGTATCGACCATATGATAAAGGTGGTGTTACCGTTTATCATCAAATGCCATAGCAAATTAGAAGAAAATGTGCATTATAGAAAATGAACCCACGATACAATGCTGTCCAAAAGCTATCGTTTCTTTATATTTTGTTAGGAAAATGTGAAACAGATGCAGCAATTTAGTGAAACGTGTTGACACACACTATATAGGTAGGGCAAAAACTGTATACAAGGAAAAACAGTGATTTGAAGAGTGCAAGTGAGAGTTTTTACAACTCTAACTTGAAAGTCAATATTTGGTCTGACCACCTTTATTCTTCAATGTAGCCTGAACTCGATAGGCAAGATTTCTTATGATTGCTTCAGTTATTCTTGAATATTACTTCTCCGGGCTTCTTGAAGGGTATTTTAAGATCTTCTTGGCAGCCTTTCATTCTGTTGCCTGTCAACACAATCTCACACTGCTTCAAAAACGTTGAGGCCAGCCAGGCCTCTGGGGAGGCCAATCCATGCCTGGTACTGTTCTACTGTGTTTCTCTATCCAAGTGTGCATTTGCTGCACTTACTGTGTGGGGGGTTTTTTTATCATATGAACCAAAATTTTCAAATTGGGGTTCATCACTCCATACGACCTGTTTCCACTGATTTTCAGTCTAGCTCTTGTGTACGTTAGCATAACTTAGCCTTTTTTTCCTGGTTTCCCTTCCTTAAAAATGACCTTCTAACAGCCACGTTACCACTGAGACCATTTCTGATGAGGGTTTAGAAAACACTAGTTTGATCAACTGAAGGGTCAGATGCAGGTCCTGTGACAACTTTTTGTTGGATTTTTTCCTATTCCTTGAAGGCACGACTTTCATGCATTGTTCGTGTTCTGTAAATAGTTTTACAGGCCTGCTGCATCTTTTTTATTTTATTTTTTAGGTTCTCATTGCACAGCATGGAAAGATATGAAGTTCTCAGCTAAAAGCTCTTTGGGAGTCACATTGTTGTTGCAAAAATACTATTTTATGTCTGTTAAACTGTGTTATCTTTAGGCATTTTTTGTAGATTTGACTAAATGGGGGGAAAAATATGCGTTTATGTGACGGGCTGCTGGTAACAAAGCGCCCTTTAGTTGTCTGTTACGCTTAGACACAAAACTACTTCAACCATTGAGTTCGTTGCCTTTTGTGTGTTTGAATGATTCATGGGTCATAGTTAAGTGTTTTAACAAAAAACATTCCTTTGCAAATGCACAGGCACAAGACTTGGACTGAAAACGAGGGGGGAAAAAGGCAGCCGGTGTCTAAAAATGAACTTTGAAAGACCCTCACAAACCCTGCAGAGCTCTTCCTCAACACCACTTTAAAAAGTTAGAAGTATATAAACAAATGAGGGGTGGCTCAAAACTTTTGCAAAGTACTGTATACAGAATATTTAATCCAAAGTGCATAAATTATCCAGGCGTTATCCAAGTATCCAGAGTTCCAGGCGTATATTACTTAAATGATGCCCTAAACAGTCAGATATAAAACTGTTCAGGCAATAAATAAAATTTAAATTGTAGTTCATAAAATAAGTAATTGAAAATTTAAAAAGCTTGCAGAGCAGATATATCACTTTTAAGCGATGATAAATCTATTGATACCCTCCACATTGGCCAGGGGGTTCGGTGCATGCCTTCACAATACATGCTAATGTGTTATTACAGCTATTAATAACCAAAAGCGTAACACCACACACGCCCGAGAAACAAACCAGAAGTGAAATCACTCCCTGTTAAGGAGCCAGACACTTGACAGTAATGACGTAAAGACTTTCTTCCATCTGGAAGCTGCATTAAGTGTCTGTGTCATAGTTGTTAATCTCATCCCAGAAAGAGCTGCGCACGCCTACACCACCACGCTCCAACAATGAAGAGATCACATATGAACAACAAAAAAAAAAAAAATATCAAGAGCTATCCACATCTCGAGCCCAAATAAAGTTTGGTTCCCATGAACAAATCCATCAACAGAAGGACACCAAATATGATTCCAAAGAAATATTACACAGCAGCACTTCAGCGTCTAATTATGATCTTCTGGAAAGTTTTGTTCATCCAGGCGCCTTCCATCAATCATTAAATCCCAAAGAAAAAGGCCCCAGACTAGTCCTGCTGTGTTAAATCACTTAAACCGGGATTATGAGCATAAGAAACTATGTGGTGAATTTTACTCATTTTTTTTGATGGAGTGTAAATTGGATTGTCATGGAAAATTTCCCTCCGTCTTCAGATATCGATTTCACATTACGGTATTTTCAAATGGCGCGTCCCGCCCTCAATGCTCACCGGTGTCAGGGTTCAGGCTGAAGCGACCGGCGCTGTTGCCCGCCTGAATTCTGTATGATACTCTGCCATTTTCTCCTTCGTCTGAATCTCGAGCCATCACGTACAAAATCACAAACCTGTCAATGAAAACACAAACCAAACATTATCACCGAAATGCACTTGAGGATTCCAAAAACGTATCACTGACACCGACGTGGCACTCACCCTACAGGCTGATCCTCCATTACGCTGACCGCAGACGGCGAGCTGAAGACCGGTGCGTTGTCGTTTTCGTCTGTCACGAACACTCGGGCGGTGACCGAACTCCAGCGTCTCTGAGAGACATCCACTGCCTGGTCTGTGGCTCGCACCACGAGGTAGAGCGAGGGTGTGGACTCACGGTCTAACTTTTGCCCCAGGGTGAGGACTCCGCTGGAGGGATCGAGGATGAGGAAGTCAGGAGTTTCAGGCCAGAAGTGCTCGATGGAGTAGCGGAGCTCACTGTTGGGTCCACTGCCATCCTAGAAAACAATAAGCAAAAACGGATAAATTAGACAGGAAGTGGATATATTATTCTCCTTCTTCTTTTCTTCTCCAGGATACGAGAATAACAGATATTTTAGGATTAAATGATAACACAAAACAGTGAATATAAAGCTGAAAACAACACGAATAACAACATAACTCAAATGTTGTGGTTTATTGAAAACATATGGATCCCATACACTCTTTCCCACCTGATCCACAGCTTGGAAGGTGTATACTGAAGCCCCTGGTTCGATGTTCTCGTGGATCACAATGGTAACGGGGTCTTCAGTGAACTGGGGTGCGTGGTCATTGCTGTCCTGCACGTTGATATCTAGTTTCACCAGGTGGCTGCTCGGAAACGCCTGAGAGAAGTCCGACACCTCGATGTGCAGGGTGTATCCCGAGCCCTTCTCATAGTCCAGCTCCCGGACCACGTACACGTCGCCCTTTAAGTGGTCCACCATGAAGGTCCCGTCGCGATCTGTCCCTCCCACGACCAGGTAGGTCACCTGGCCTTCCAATAGAGCAGATTCGTGCCGGTCAGGTGGACGGACCGAACCGATGACAGAGCCTGGAACCGCCCCTTCGACTGTGTTCAAGGTCATGGAGAGAACGTTGGGCTTGGGACTGGACCTGGAAGAGCTGAGAACCTAAAGAAAAGGAAACTTGGGTCAAACACACCAATTTCCTGAGTATTTGTGGTAAAGTCTTTCTAATAATAATTGTTATTTAGATTGCAGTGTAATTCATCCATGGCTCTGTCCCAAAACAGACCGAAACAACACTTCCCAGTAACAAAAGGAGGAAAGCGGCAACAAGCTGCATACGTTTGTTAAAGGATCTGATTTTTTCTGATATTCTGCAGACAATGCATCTAGATGGCTCCCACCCCAACCCATCCCTAAACATAGCCTTGGGCTGTAGTCTGTTTCTGTTTTGTTGTTAATACTATAATAACCTTCACAGGCACTCTCACTGTGCATGAAGGAATTATGTGTAACCCTTCCAGTAAATATCTTGACACTGCAGCATTCTGGCTTCAACTTGAGAGTCAGGCTTTGTGACCTGTGACAAAATAATGAAGGGTGTGATAGTAGGGAAAACTGTAAGTGTTCCAGTTCAAATAATTCGGAGCAATAAGCAACCTACACATATGCTACAATCTGGTCCAATGGGAACCAAAAAACGAGCCAGAGGGCCTTTGACACTTTGAACCACCTCAGGGTTCAACACTGTTCTGGGACGGATCAAAGAGCTCTGAGGAAATATAAGCAGATTTTCTGGTTTCATCATCAAGAACTACACACACAGACACAAACCTGCATTGACACACACACACACCCCTTTGTCCTCACTATCCGTACCAATTAATGGAGTTGGTTTTTTTTTTCTGGTGTCTTTACCCAAACCAAAATTGAAAGAGGAGGGGCATGATGTGGTTAAGTCTGACCACTCTTTGCAGATGAAATGCACTCATAACCACACAATATCAAGGCCCAGTTGTTATTACCTCACCCCCACTCACCCACACCTTGGCCCATGAGACCTTTAATAATAACCTTTTTTAACTCTTAGTTGTAAGAGTTAAATATTACTGGACTTTCCATCAGTTTTTACAACTTAAGAAGCCTCTATCCTCTATCCTTGAAGCCTCTAGTTGCTACTAACTCAAGTGCCTATAGGACTACATAACTACATCTGAGGGGGGGAATGCATTTTATGGTTTAGAGTGTGGATGGCTTGGGGATAGAAGCTCCTCTTGAGTCTCTCTGTCCTTGCCCGGATGGTGCGGAACCTTCTGCCGGATTGCAGAAGTTTGAACTGCTTGTTGCCAGGAGGAGACGGGTCCTTCAGTATCTGCGCTTCTCTAGTCCAGCATCTCCTGGTGTAGGTGTCCTAAAGGCGGGGGGGAGGGGAGCAATCCTGCAGCAGCGTTCTGCTGTGTTCTGCAGAAGTACGTTGCAGCTTTTCCTCCGTGCTTCATTGTAGTGCCGACACAAACAATAACTGATTGCACTCAAATTGTAATTTTGTGTTCTGGGCTCAAGCTCCAAGTGGAAGACTACAGCTGGTGAAAGTGTGTTTTTTTTAAGTAATTTGCTTAAATGCACTTCCTCAGATCACATAATTTAATGAGCTGGCAGCACTAACAAATGCGCTGCGCTGCACCACTTATACTTTTTCGCCTCATTTGCCTTTTCTCCGTACAAGCTAAACTATCATGTGTACTGTACTACATGTGGTGTACAACGGTATCCGTGTGTCTGATTTTACGCGCAGCTAGGGGAAATGTTATCTCAAAATCGTTAACTGGAAACGTTACCTCATGCAAGTGTTTGAACGTGTCATTACAGCGAGCGTGTCTCTGTGCGTGCATGTATCACTGCTTGCTACTGTACAGCGGTGTATTCCCTTTCTCTCTGTGTGATTTGATGCAGCTGGCTTTCATCAAATCTCATCTGGGAGCATTTGATTCCAAGGTGCCTGCTTCCCCTCTGTCTAATCTCAGAGCCGCACAAGCAGCGCACAGGCGAACACTCCCACCGTAATTAGCATCCTTTTCCTTTCTGAAATCACATCGCACAAAAACACTGAGCTCCTGAGCTTCTTTTTTTTTTTTTTCCTGCAGTTGAATTCCTGATATTGTATGTTGATATGGACTGACCCTCCTCCAGAAAGTTCACAGTATTAGCTCAGTCTTTCGCACCATGGGTTCTAGTTACCCCTCTAACCTTTGGATCAGGAAACACCCACTAGATTGGACAGAGCTCTTTGTTTATAAAGGCACAGGTTCAGTTTCTCTCGTTCTCATATTTACCTTTTTTTCTAAATTCCTTTGACAGTCAAACTGCTCACTGTTTTCCTCAGATTGAGGAAATTACAGCTTGTGTTGCAGAAAAAACGCAGAAGGACTGAAGTGAAGCGCAGATGTTTAAGGTTTGGTCACCAGACTTTGTGTCCAATCATTGGAAATTCAATGCATACGAAGATGTTTGGCAACTGGAATGAAAATGAAAATGAAAATGTGCAGATTGTGTTTACTTGTATCCGTAGCTGGCAGGTGGAGCTGAGGGTCGGTGTGCCGTGGTCGGCAGCCGTCACAGTGAAGCCATACTCGGCTCGCTCTGTCGATCTCAGAGGAGAAGCGGTTTTGAGCTCACCGGTGGCTGGGTTGATGGAGAAACGCTCTGCTCTGGAGCCTGAAGTAAATGAAACAAACATTATCAATGTATGGTTACGTGGCTGCCGTGGCAGGTGGAAAAATCTGTAAATTTGTGGCTGTGAGACGTATTATGAGGCTCACCTGATAACGAGTAATAGATGGTACCATTCTCTCCCTCATCTGCATCTTTAGCTGCGACTGTCCCTATGACTGTTCCCGATGGAAGCCCTTCAGTCACCTACAAGAAAGTAATGTTACTCACCGGGAATGAACACGACTGCAGATTCATGAAGTCCTCACAATTTGCTAGAATAGCATCTCTTTGTGGGCTAATTTTATACCCCACTAATAAAACCCCAACATGCACAGAAGAAAATTACATTTATTGATATATAATATTATCCCCCAAAGCTGCTTGCTGATATTACTAATCTCCCCCCTCCCTTCTCACCTGAAGCACCAACTCCCTGTCAGGCCTGGCATGTGTGAAACTGGGGGCGTGGTCATTTTCGTCCAGCACAGTGATATGAGCAGTCCCTGTAGCGCTGCGAGGGGGCGTACCTCCGTCCTGTACGACCACAATAACCTGATAGCTGGACTGCTGCTCTCTGTCCAGGGCAAGGCGGGTACTAATCTCACCTAAAACAAAAAAGGGAAGCTGGTGAGTAATTACCGTGTTAATTTAATTTCAAATCATCGACTCCTCATGGGAAATTATGCTGGTATTATCACTGCTAAGGAAGTAACTACATTTCATGCTGTGCGGGACAGTTAAAAAAACTGCTAAGTGTACCGTTATCCCTACTTGTGTCATGGTTACAGTGTTTACTTTTACCTGTTTGCGAGTTGATCTGAAAATGCCTGTCCGTGTGCAGCAGCCTGTAGGTGAGTCGAGCATTTAGTCCTGCGTCTCTGTCCGTTGCAGAAACCCTGCCGAAGCCCGTTCCTGCATGCAGGTTTTCCCTGACAGCCAGAAACACCCTCTCCTGGCTCAGTCGAGGGGAGTTGTCGTTTTCATCCGTCACTGTTACCCTGACGGTCGCGCTGCCGGTTCTTCCTGCACCTCCTGGGCCCGAGGTGGCAAGAACAGTCAACAGGAACATGTCTTTGACTTCTCGGTCTAAAGAGCTCCGAACAAACAGCCAGCCGCTATCTGGCATGATGCCAAAACCTGTGGCATCACCGTCGGGCCTGAGGCGGTAGGAAATAGAGGAGGAGGATGATGAGGAGGAGGAGGAGCTTCCACCATTTCCAGAAGCCTCTCTGTTAAGTGCTCGGACCTGAAGGAAACGCGTGTTTAGAGGAGTGTTTTCCCGTAGCTCCACGCGGTACGTGAGGGTGTCAAAGTTTGGGCCTTGTGCGTCCTGTGCTTGGATGTGGACCACAAGGGTGAAGGTGGAGCTAAGTTGAGGCGCTCCTCCATCCTTGGCAACCACCTGAAGGTCATAGCGAGGGACACTTTCATATGAAAGACTCCCAATTAGACGTACCTCCCCACTGCCCCTTTCAACGCCAAATGTCCTCTGACCACTGCTGCCTGCAGCCCCAGCAGAGACCAGATCGAAGCTAAGCTGACTGTTATGGCCGGAGTCTTTGTCGGTGGCCTGAATACGGTAGATAATCGTCCCCATTTTGGTGATCTCAGGTAAAAGAAGGGACTCTGATGAGGACGGTGTGAAGGTAGGGGCATTGTCGTTGATGTCGGCAATGGTTATGTGCACCCGGCTGATTCCATATGCCGGAGGAGAGCCAGATCGTGCCTGGATCTCCAGGTCAAGACTGGGGCAGGTCTCATGATCCAGAGGAAGGGCTGTGCGAATGGTACCAGAGGCGCTGTCCACTGTAAAGTAGCCATGAGGGTCTCCAGATGAAATAGAGTAGAAAAGATCCTTAAAGCCACCTGATGGAAGACAGAAGGAGAAGGCACAAAACAAAAAGTTGGAAGGAAATAGTTGAAATTGTGGGATTTTGAAATTAAAACACAATAAAACAGAAAACCACTGAGAGATAAATATCAAGTGTTTACTAAGAAATTATAACATGAAAACCAGGCATTCACCACGATATGAAGAAACCCAACACCTAAAAAACCAAATCAGATATCAAATCTATACGCAGCTTTAGGAGACAAGGATGTCAAATGAAATCTCATCAAGTGTCGGGGTCCTGCGGGCGAGGTCCTGATTCACTGAGAGCCTTGTATTCCTCCACAGCCATCTGTCCACTAAACCACTGATTATTCTGACTCAATATTACATCCTAATTTAAATCCATCATTAACCGTGAGAGAAAATAGGACTAGTAGAAAGTAATCGCCAGTAAACTGTGCGCCGTGAGACGGAGGTGATTTCTTAACGGAGTGTGTACAGTTGTTGTATGGTTATTTCTACAACTACTGGAGAGATAAGGCATTATGCTCCAGCCCATTAGTGCATTTGTATCCTGGTACTTGTCAGAAAGATGAAAATGGGCAAGTTGCACAGAGTGTTAAAATCAAGGCTGAGATAACCAAAGCAGATACAGGAATCCAGTAAAGCATGTGAGCATACAAGGGTCTCACCTGTCTTGGCAGAAGCGCGAACCTGTCCCACTGCCGTCCCCCTGAGAACGTCCTCCGACACGGTAAAGAAGTACTGTGCCTGTTCAAACACCGGAGACGCCACGGAGCCCCCCACCACGCTCACGTTCACTCTGGCGTTTACCGGTGCTGTGAGACCGCCCCCATCCTCGGCCGATATAACCATGGAGATTACCGTGTTGGCTTTGCCATGGAGTGAGCGAGAGAGAGAGATCACACCTGCAAAAAATAGATAAGAACACAACAAAAGCTTTTGTGTGAGTCCTTTTCTCATCTCTTGGTTTAGTGTCATAACATATATGATTGTGCTGCACATGTAATAATAATAATAATAAACCACTACACACCTGTGTCCTTATTAAGGGTAAAGAAACTGGATCCTCCTCCAGGTACGGTGCGGTATGTCACTCTTCCGTTTTCTCCCACATCGGGATCATTGGCTGTTACCTTGACGACAGACGTTCCTGGAGCACTATGGGTACTGAGACTGACCATGTACAGGACTGGATAGAAGGTGGGCCGGTTATCATTGATGTCCACCACCGTGACCCTCACACGGGCTACTGAACTTAAACCACCCTGTAAAGGTAATGTTAAAAAAATATTTGGTGTCGTTTATTTGAATACAGAAGCTATCAGAAAGCTAAGCCGGCTTACACGAGGAGGCACAAAGAAGAAAAGGATAGTGTTACACTGGATCAGGAGGCATACTGTATTTTGCTGTGTAATTTCATTTTTTTTTTTTTTTACCTGTTTTGCTGCTACCAACAGCCCAAAAGCTCTAAAAGTTTCTGAAAGTCGTTTACTGTAGGCTATCAGCGTCAAAGAACTTAAAAAACTCTAAAAATATACAGTCCATACACCTGCTGGTGGCGTCACAGTGGCTACATCCATGTTTTAAGTGCTTTCTTTAGCAGAATCCACAGCTCTAATGATATAACAGAGCTTTGCTGAACTGACTACTGATCGATGACTCGATGATAAACTATAAGTAGAGCTAGTTAAGTTAAATCACCTCGTCCCCCCCTTCTAGCACTGTATAACAAAGAAAACAGCATTCTCTTTGTGCATTACCTCCGATCCAGGGCTTTTAAAGGTATTAAACTATAAGGACAGTTTCATCTCTATGCCGATGAATGCATTAGTCAATGAGTAGAGTTTGCACTCATTACACTATCTGTGGTTTAGCTTTACGAGACAATTTAAAACAGAGACAGCGGAGACATAAGGCTGAATAGTTGGAAATGAGCAGGTAACGCTACAGGACCACGATGACTAACAATAACAAATTTACAGCAATTCCTGTGTTTCTATTACCCTATGTAAGCCAAAAATGCACAAGAGATTCAATTGTTTATTGCATTGAAATAGGAGTTTCAATTCCTATTTAAGTCCATCCTTTGGGAATAACTGCGATTGTTTAGCCCAGCTATTGAGGAACTGGATAGTGTCTTTATTAAACATGTCCTCTCACTTTGATCAGATTTATCAGAGTGCGGCTTTAGACTTCTTTAATTTGCTTTCACCCTGTCACTTTGATCAGAAGGAATATTACATATGCAGCAGGCAACGTGTTTTGTCATGAAGCAACTTCAATCAGCTGAAATATCCCTCATCTAGCTACAGAGCTAATGCCGTGACTTTCGTTGAAGTTTCGAGCCTTTGACTTTTTCCATCTCCTTCAGAAGTCTATTTCAGTTACAAATAATTAAGCTTTGATTGCAAAAACATGCAAAGCACGAGGGAATACTTCAACGTTTAATGTGCATTTGCTTTGATTCAAAGAGGTAGCTGAAATGCTCCACATGTAACTGTGGCTGATTAGCTTAGCTTAGCACGAGGAACACGTAAAGGGCATTTTATTTTTCTGAAAACAGGAATTTACAACAGAATCTCTAAAGCTAAATTAACACATATTTTGTTACATTTTTTCTCACATTTTAATGTGCAGTTCTCACATCAGGAATGTAATTCTCACCAATTCTTAAAACACCTAATGCTTCTACTTCTTCCATCTGTTCCCATCTGGCAGGATCATCTGCCTCAGTTTTAACCTATCCTAAGTCTCACTGCCATCCTATAAATGATTCATTCACTGTAGCTGATAATGTATACTGCTAAGATATTATTGGGGGATTTTTGTTTTGTTTTGTTTTTGAGAGATTTCTAAAATATGTGGTTTCCTGTTTTTAATCACAGGTGCTCTGATAAAATGGTTTAAAAAACGCTACTGATTTGAGAAATCAATGAAGAGTTGGTATGAAGGTAAGAATTGTTTTCCTGATGTGAAAATTGCATCAAAGCGATAGGATCTATCCAGATATAAGAATTACATATTGCAGTTTAACAGGATGGTGCTATTGCTTTTCCCATATTATCATTTATCATACAGAGAGGTTTCAATCCTCTCTTCTGTCTCTTTGCAAGAAAGCAATTACATATATTTCTCACATATCAATTGATGTTTTGAGGAGTAGTCTGGTGATAGATCAACGTCACAGAGCTTGCAGCGATTTTCTGTAGTTACTTACTCCATCTGTTGCTGTGACGGTCAGGTCAAACTTGTCCAGTCCCTCATCCCGGTCCAGAGCTGTGCTGGTGCAAAGTTGGCCTGTCTCCTTGTTGATGGTAAACTGGGTTGGTAATGTGCTTCCAGAGCTTGAACCCAGGGCGTAGTTTATAGTACCAAAAGAACCACGGTCCTCATCTGTGGCCGATAACTGAGGGAAAAAGAGACCCGGGATAAGTAGATGCTTCGCCAGTGCCAACTAGCTCAAGAGACACAAAAGGATTTCAAAAACCATCACATCCAGCAGGTCCCACAATCTGCATGAAATAAATCCTACATGTGTCATGACTGTTATATACGAGCAAAGGGCCTTTCTGTTATCACAATAATGTCCCATAGCACAATCACCTCATAGGCCCATACATCTGCGCTTGTCCAAATATCACACACCATAGCACTACTTGTTATGATTTCCAGACTACTATAAAAACGAACATCTGTGAGAGCAATTCTTTTTTATATACCGCAGATATGCGGTATGTAAAAAAAATATAGATCTCCCCAATGGTGTGTTTGAAAAGCTGGCAAAAGAAGCTATGCATGGAGAGGAGAGGAGAGGAGAGGAGAGGAGAGGAGAGGAGAGAGAAGAGAAGAGAAGAGAAGAGAAGAGGAGAGGAGAGAAGAGAGTATGTGGATGTTTATGGCGTCCAGCTTTTTGATTAAAAAAAGGCACTAATGGATGTGAAAAAGTCAAGTGGCGCATGATGACTTTCCTATCACACTGAACTATGATTTCGACTGACACACACACACACACACACACACAATAACTCAAGAACCACTTAAATACACCTCAGAAAGTTTCTCAGTTTCTGTCCTCTGAACATGCCTGTGCGACCCATTTCCTCCTATTTACCTAACAACCTTTTTTTTTTTTTTTTAATCCACACAAACTGAAAAAAAAAGCACCCACCACATAAATATACATTAACCCGTATGTGCTGACAAATTCTATTAAAACATTTATAATACCACAAAGATTTCCTTGCAAAACAAAAAAAGGAAACGGCCCGTGTTCTCTGGGGTGCTGCCTCCGACTGAAGCTCTGGACGGCTCCATAACTTTGTTTGGTGGCATTTATGGTCCTTGTTAAAAGTAACATTGTTGCTCAGATGTCCGAGCCTTGAAGGCGAGCCAAGATCCGGGAGGCCTCACGACATCGCTCCCTCTCAGCAGTACAGTCGCTTCTCTTGAGGTAAATCAACAACAGTAACTTACAATATCTGAAATCTTGGATTTTAGGTTTTGATGTAAATACAGATTTCACTTTTTTAGGCAGTAATTATATAATTTAAAAAAAAACAGCAGTGTTAGCCCTGGCTAACATCTGGTCTTACTGCACCTAGTGTAGCCAGCAGATTTTTGGGCTAACACTTCCTGTTCTAGTCATTGCTTACTCCTGAGGATGAAAAGCTGTAAGAAAAAGCTAAACCAGTGTCAGATTATAGGGGATGATTTCAAAACTTAATTATGGCGGCTGCAATCATTCTATTGTTCTCCACACAGATACAAGCAAATCAAGACCCCAGACTAAAAACAGAAAGCACACAGATTTTCAGACATGGCTACCAGGACTGAGTCAGTACACATCAGAAACGGATTAGTATTTCTACTCAATTTCAGCACTCAAAGCGCTTTCTATTACAAGTCTATTTCACCAGGTCACACACCTTCATACAGTGCTTTTTATCTACACCTAAGGACTTTTATCTAACATTCACACACACACACAAAACTCAGGAGTTCAGTGTCTTCAACAAGTGGACAGGAGGATCAATCCACCAAACTTCTGACCGGTGAACAACCTGTTCTCCTATCTGAGCCACCCCACAGCATATGAAGACCCCTCAGTATTCTCAAAACATTTTATTTTCTTAATCTTGTTTGGTATCAATTGGTATCTATCAAATTACAAATGTCATCATATAAGCATTTCTGCATTTTTTTCAGATGAGTATATTTTTGTGTTGCCACAGGCTTTTCCTTCCCTTTAGCTTCTCAAAAGTCATGTAAAACCATAAAAGATGGGACTAAAAGACACACTTCCTATGTCTGTGCTTGTTATTTAATGATGTTGTCACACATCTGAATCTTGCGTTCTGGCCCAGAACCCCACAGAGGACAGGACCACCGTAGCAGACATCCGGCTCGTCGTCCTTCCAACTCACCAACACATGTCTTCATCATTACACTTACCTATTAGCTACAGATGAACACTACCACCTTGACTCATACTGTTTCTCCTATAGGAAATTAAGGTAATAGTAGTAAAGCTCCTTTACAGATTTCATTTGCTGCATTACCATGGCTAGACATTCGGGTCATACTGTGGCAGTGTTTACACCTGAGGGGGGACTTAGATCATCGCTGGGACTTCCTATTGAGTACAATGTTGAGACTATGCTATACTCTGGATCTAGGTTCATGTCTGAATGTTCATCATATCTTCCTGGCTGTCTGTGACGGATTAGCCACCTGTGGTGACAATATTTGGGCCATTGTCCACATGCTTGTAAATACGATGACCCCATTTTTTTTCACTAATTGTAATTAAACATTCATGACCGCCCACTTGGATGACACTGTCACCTCTTTATTTACCCCAAATGGTATGTCTCCATAAAAAGAGGCTGTTCTACCATAAGTAAGGCAACAGAGGAGGTATAATTAAATTTGCTGGGCTTACATGACACAAACAGGTTATAGTATTGAAATTACTCTTTTTAAAAAACAGGACTAGGACTGGAAAGAAAAACCTGCACAGGGAGTCTGGGAACAAGAAGAAGTGCAGCACATTGATTCTCCACACACTAAAATGTAAAAACCCAAGCAGTATGGTATGGATTCTTCATGCTGGAAAAATATGCAAGACAAAAACACAAGACTGTGGTAGAAAATGGCTCGAAAGCTCACTTTCACATAAACCACAGGAGCTATAAAACAAAGACAAAATGATTTGCGCTTTCACGCTGCTACAAACTGTATACAGTACAGTGGCTCTGCTGTTCAAATGCCAAAGTGGGATAAAAT
>VUQR01035688.1:87842-115940 GCA_015108515.1 Hemichromis elongatus
GCCAAAGTGGGAAAAAAAAAAAAAAAAAAAAAAAAAGAGGCAGGGATAAAACTTCAAGGATGGAGTACATGACAATATCTTTAAAGTGGCACATTTTGAAATGTGTAGCATTAAGTCAACACTCCTGAAAAGACATGAGCTTACAGGGTCATCTCTGTCATCAGTCATTTTTTTTCCTCTGTCAATCCATCTGACAGCATGGCACCGGTGTTTAGTTTAGACTACACATGCCGGCAGGATGGATGCCATAAGATATCAAAAAATCCCCCCTCCAATTTGTTGCTCTAACTTACAGCTCTTATCTCGACTTGCAAAAAAAGTAGCACAGGTTTAAAGCCAATAAGGTAATCTTGTAAACACACACACTCGACACGTCTTCATAAATCAAGGGGTCTGGTAGGGCCAGAAAAGGTTTCTGCCAGGGACGAATCGCTCCAACGTGGGGCGCCTGCTTCGGCTCTGCTTAACTACTCCTTATCGTGCATCCTGGAGGTAAACATGTAGCTACATAGTAACACAAAAAGACACCTGCCCGTACCTTTCAACATCTCAGTCTCTCTGTGGGTTTGTGCGTATTTATGGTCAAGTTATTAGAGAATCTGCCTCCTTTGTTTGGGGCCTTCTATAGCCAGACACCGAATTAAGAAGCACATATGGAGCTCAATATAACATGCAAGGACAATAATAGTGGTTTTGCAAGTTGATCTTTTATATTTTGGTGGAGCAAAGAGAAACTAATGGCTGCCTGGAAGGTGGTAAATGCCTGAACTGAGGTTCACTTTGGCAGTAACGCTAAGTATACACAATTTGCAGTTAATGGGCTAAATCTTGCAAAACCACTAATGTGGTTACTTTCTTTGGGAACGCTGATATCACACCTGACGTATGAAAAGGCAGAAATTTTTAGAGAAAAGATTGAAAATATAAGCCAGGAATTTACTGATAGGAGCGGGTTAAGATAACAAAACTCAGCCATTAGTACGAGGAGCCTCATACCAAGGCTCCGTGTGCAATAAAGCCTTTTGGATGGACATATTCAACTGAGTAAAACATGAAGGCAACATGGATTAAATTTTCATTTTATTGAAACTAACCTCTAGATCTTGTATGTGAGGACCAAAGTGCATCATCTGAGAGTCCATATTCATAACTTCCTTTTTGGCTATGAGGATATGTACTAAAAGTCTTACAGAGCACTTAGCAGTGAAACCCAAAAAAGAAAAAACAATGCTTCACTTAAGCATCTGAATTTGAAATGCATCTAACACTGTAACACATAAAAACACAGTTTTGATTTGCCTACGGTGCAGTCCATCGACTGACTATATATCTGTTAAAAGGCCCAGCTGAAGCTTGAAGTGAAAGTCAACCTGCCGAGGGCGATGTGAAAAACAGTCGCGGAGAGCGTGCCGAGTATCGGATTCACCCTGGACTGAGGCTGGGAGCTTTTTTGTCCACAGAGAGCCATTCATCCTTGGCTGGGACGGTAGAAGAGCGATCACTCATTGGAGCATTAGCAAAGAGCCAGACCTCATCATTCATTTGCCTCGCTCTTCTTCACAACTGCTTCCCCCCTATTTTTGTGTCCCTCGTCTCTCTACCTTTCCACTTAGCTTTTCTGTTATGCGCCTACTGTCACTCTCATTCTCTTTGAGAAAGACTGGATGTCTCACCAAGGGTCCACTTAGATGTCAGATACACACATCACGCTCTGCCATTCAGAGCAGGTCACGAGTGAAAGAGATTTATCTGTCAGTATTAGTTTGCGATGCAGAGACGGAGCCGTCTCCTGTCTGGGGTGTGGCGAAGCTAAAAGTTTATGTTTAATGATACCACTGGGTCAAAGCCTTTTTGCCCATACTTCACTTTCACACCTCAATAGATACAAGCATTACATCAGCTGACCCCATTCCAGGTTTTATATGCTCTTACTTCTGTACTAGATTATGCTTTTCCTCTTTTCACCTTATTTTATGTCCTTTCTTTCATTATACTCGTGACTTTCTACCTTTTGCCATACTCTTTTTTTTTTCGCACGCTTTTCCAACCCATCTTTTTCCATCTTCTCCAGATGTGGGCACAGGTCCAGATAGATCCTGCTGTTCTCTGCAGTTTGTCTCTGTAAAACATCAGCCAATGTCAGAGGGAGCTTGCGCGCAGCTTCTCGGACACAGCTGCGGTTCTGCCGCAGCTCAGGTTCTTTTACAGCTTCTCATGAGAGAGAGGGAGAGGGGGAGCGAGCATCTACAAGCTTTGATGGTAAAACCTGTAAAACACAGAGAGCTGTCCTGATCTAATCTACTTTTTTTTTTTCCCTTCTGACTAGTGCCAGGCCTGAATGTTTATAAAGCCATCATCAGTGCTTGAGTCAAACAGGCCAAGAAGAAGCCTAATATTGATGCTCTACGATGATATCACTACCACAGCTACAGTCTAACGTATTAGCTTTGGCCACCATCTCCGTGGCATTTAACTGCCACTTATTCTTAGTCATTTTACTTATTCTCTGACAGTTTTTTCCTCAGTTACATAAAAGAAAAACTGTTGTTTTTAGGATTTCTTTTTTTCCCCTAATCCTAATTTTCTGTTCTAGTTTAGCAAATGTGAGGAAAAAAAACAAAAACATAAATAAGTAACTGTTTACCATGACTTTCCATGGTCTTGCTCCTCCATTAAACTTATTTTAAGGATGTCACTGCACTGCCAGATTATAAAATTAACTTTAATGAGCGTGAGCATATTATAGTCACTTTTAATAACGGCCCCCCCAAAAAAATCCCTAAAAACTTAATTGTACCCGTGCTTAATAAAATTGAATTTTTCTTTACATGAACAGCAGTGACCATAAAAGAGCATGCTGGATCTGGAGCTAGCGAGTGAGCAGAATGCATCATTGCTGGGTAATTGCACATACGCCGAAGCTGTTTGATTTAAAAGTTATTTAAAGGTTACGCAGTGTCAGATGGAGAGAAAGCATTCATTTAACTTGTGTTGCTCTTTTTCCACTCGTGCATTCCTTCGCTCTCTAGTGAGCTGCATTCCTCATATTAGGCATTCTCGAGTCTCAGAATCAATCTCTGACTTGCTGTTGCCAATGAGCTGAGGCACTATGGGTACAATTAAGATATATGGAAGGGAAGGAGCGCAGGGAGGGGAAGGTGGGAGAGGGAAATGAAGGAGGGGAAATATCCTGGCAGAAGAACAAAAGGCTGGGCTAACGATAACATGAGACCTTGAAATGGGAAAGAGGAGGATTGAGGCCTCATCTCCCCTCTCCTCCAATATCTATTCCTCCCTTGACCTTTCCTTTTCTTTTATACTGTCTCGCCTCTTTTCTGCCCTCTCTCTCTCTCTCTCCCTTTCTTTCACTCGTTCTTTCAGCACCCTATTACGCCAAGTACTTGTTGTCTTTCATGTGGAGTTCACGGCTGGAAATGATTAGGAACATCAAACCTCTGAAAGAAAGGGAAGGGGAGGGAGGTGAAAGAGACCGAGCGAGAGCGAGAGATTGATTTCTATATTTGGAAGAAAGAATGCTATTACTATTAATGAACATAATAAGGGGTGATGGTCACCAAAAACTCTGTTTTTCCTCTGTCTCCCACAAATGCGCATACATACTTGTATACACGCACACAGCAAGGCACGTTTGTAAGATGGTCCACGCTCAAAGCTTAACAGTAAAGCGTAGTGTAGGTAGAGCTTTAGCCTGTGGAGTTTAACACGCAGACATGTGGTGTTTGCTTCGCGTGCTAAAGAACACCAGGAACGCTTCACCAGTGTTGGTTTACCAACAATCTGTCACTCCCTGCTCATATTTAAAGCTTAGCGGCAGATGAGTCGCAGCAGAAATCTGTTACTCTTAACAGGCGGCTCGCTTCAGCTCTTCGAAACAACAGAATCGTGATAGGAGAGGCCATTTAGCATCATTTATATTTATATATACATCAGAACTGTCAGAATAAAAGTCAAGAACAAGTTCACCATCTTATTCTGAAAACAGGTTGTGTAAATTGAGGTTAAAAGAGAGGTCAGCGGGAGATAAAAAAGCTGTTTACAGGTATGGACAGTGATAGAGGAGCACAACGTGGGATGACCTCACTTTACTGGATTCTGTGGAGCGATAAGAAACGCGGGAGATTTAGATGTTAGCGATCCTATCTTGTGCAAAGCCCTGCAATCTGGCTACTCTTGTGCAATTTTACGTGCACTGTGAATGTGTGTGTGTGACTCTGTGCCTGCCTGCCCCCCCCCTCCCTTTTTCAAAGTGAATCCTCTGGGCTCTGACTGACAGCTGGCTTTATCAGACCTATTTTTTACTTATTGTTAAATATTTATAGCCGTTTAAACCCCATCTCAGGCCTCAGTGAACCGACTCTGACTGGTGCAGCAGCTGTTAGCAAAAGAACTGCATATCTGCGAAATACCAGACATTTTATTGTGGCTAGCTGCTAACAGGAAAGCTAATGAGGAGACCAAGGTCAGGTATTAAGATCAAAGAAGGAATGTTGTGTGTGCCGCTTAACTTTCCGGGATTTCACAGCCTGACACCAGAAATTCAATAGTTGGTACCACAGAAAGTATAGGAGATAGATGTAGCTAACATGGCTTTACTCTACGGTTTCTCAAGTCCATTTTGAAGCCACTGTTGCCATCTTGGTTGCATTTTTTGTGCATTTTTATACCACATAAAATCCTTTATTTTCAAACATTTTACAACCAAGATTTACAGAATAAGCTCTTTTTTTCTTTTTATTTAAGTTTAAATTAGTAACTGAGCCCATAAACGCATCAGGAAAGTATATGCAGAAGTCTATGGACTCCTATAGGACCAGAAATCTTTTTACAACCGCAGCTATCGCCATCTGGTGGCACTTAGATAGAATGTGGTTTTAAAAAAATATCTGCGTAGGCTTAATTTTTCCAACACATCAGCTACGTCTTTGTTTTATATCAACTACAGTTGGATTACCCCTTGTTCTGAAACATAAAATCCTTTACTAAAACTTGTTTTGAATCAATGATATGATGGTAACAGATGTTCTCCGTCCAGATGTTAATCTCTTATTTTGTTGAAAGGCTGAAATGCTAGGGAAAAAACAGAGATGTGTATTTGAGGATTAATAACACGCAGCACTTCCATATCTAACTCAAACTGCCTTTATTATCAAAGAATCTGGGCGGAGCTATCGCAGCAGCTGCACTAGTTGCCATCTTCCACATACAGGTTTTGATGTGCTTGTAGGAGTCCTTCCTTAGCACGTACAAGTATACAAGAACACTGGCAGGCAGATGCTACCCAACTGCAACCTAGGTACACACACTGCACATGCTACCTATGTTACTAGGCATTAAATTTATGTGGGCATTAAAGGTACCATAACTATGGGTTCTGGTGACAGACGTTTTAACTTGTGGTCATTCCAATGATCTTATTATGTTTTTCCTTTTTTAGTCATGTCTAAAACTAGGGATGTTCCTATTAGGCCATTACAGTGTTTAAATAAAGAAGCCACCATATATGCAAATAACCAATGCAAACCAAAGTTTTAGGCTTCATGTGGCTCTAAACACTTGATTTCAAGGAGTCCTTTTGACTCTGATGATGTCAGGTAGAGGGGACGTTAATGTAGTCATCTTGGGCACACAGCTCTGACCGTGAGCACCAAGGATTATAGTGAACTGTGAATCATGAGACGCTACTGTAGTGGAGCCCATGAAGAAAAACGTGAAGCTTGAATTAAGCATAATCGGTCCAATTTAAACGGTCCTGAGCCTGTGAACAATATAAGCTGCATGTAATTATCAAGAGTTTTCAATATCATAGCTGTTTTAAGCATAATTATAGAAATCAATATGGCACCTTTGCAAATGATCCTTATTCTGCAATCAAAATCAGACATTTGTGAACTTAATGAGGCTGAGCGCTGTTTTGCTGCTGATCAACAGTGTGACTGTTCTGTTTTATCTCAGAGTTATCGCACTACTGCAGGAGCAAAACACGACGCATGAAAGTAAGTTCTTCAGAGGTTTGATTTAAGCAGTGAGGTCTGTGATACAAAGCAACCAAAGATTATCACTTATTGTCTTTCAGTTGCAACTTTGCTTCAAAGATGAGAAGAAAACAGTAATTAAAAAGTAGAGCACAAAGACGGATAGGTGCTGGACCGGCTCGGATGCGGGTCTGCTGTCTGAGACTGTCTGAACTGTTGGGCTTTTGAATGAATGAAAGGATGAATGATTGAGAGTGAGTGGCTCGCAGTTTCCTCAGGGACACCACTCCGGGGTAATTTTAAATCCTCCAGCGATCAAAAACAGCAGTATGTGTTTAAGAGGACGCATCTGTGTTTCTGCTCCAGCATTTGTCTCAGAATGGAAGCAGACGTGTGTGTATATATAAATTTTGGGCATTTCAGTGGTTTATCCAATAAAATCATGACAAAGAGAAAGATCTTGGAATTTCTTTCTTTTTTTTTTTCTGAACTGCCACACCACAGGATTTTATTTTCCCGGGTGCTCGAGTCAGTGCCTGGAATTTGAGGGTTAGCATCTGCTTGTTGATTACTGTTTCCAATTTGTATTGTATGTTCATACTGCATCTGCAAGGAAACAGAGAAACGGACAGAGGGACAGCAATACAATTTGCAACTAGTCACATTACCACCTTCGTTACCCCTTTAAGAAATCTACCGTCATGCTAAAGTATAAACACCACGTTTTATTAGGTGAAAACAGCATTTCGGTGCTGTGTGAGGCTCCTAAAGTTATCTTGGTTCTACTAAAAGGAGAGGAAAACAGCTCTCATTTCAAATTATTGGAATAAAATCAGTTGTCTGCTCTCCTGGTCATTATTTTGATGTGTGGGCTTTGCAAACTGGAGGATGTGTTTTCCTGTTTACAGTATTTTTTGTGTGACTGCGTTTTGTGGAAAGTCGCAGTGCACAGCGAGCAGTTCTGATTAAGGCTATTGATTAGTCCATCTGTGACAGCAAAAAGAAAGCACAGAAACAAGAAGATCAATAGGCGTGACTTGATCGATCTATCGTGATGGGAGGGGTGCTGAGGGAGTAGAAAAGGATGATTTAAACCTTCTCTGGAGATAAAAAAAAAAAAATGTCTAAATAAGATTCTGTCATCAACAAAGTGAAGACAAGACATCTAAAAAAAAAAAAGTGGTACTAAGTCAGCCATGCTCTCCTGGGAGACCCATCTCCATGTTTATGTACTCCTGGTGAGCTTATCCTGATAAAGCTGATGTTTTACAGACTCAAAATAAACGTCTTTACCACCATCTTTTCATTAGTCTCAGATGTTTAGACAAACTTTTCTAATCTCAGGCCAGCAGGAAAAACTCCTGCCCTCTCAATAATAGAGTTCAAGTTCATTCACAAATAGACACACACAATGACCTCAAAACACGCGACACAACGGTTCAGGCTTATCCCTGTTGATTGCACAGCTTCGCTCCACTTAACCAAAATAGTGTCTATAAGCCTCTGCAACCCTCCGCCAATTTAGTCCAGCTTCCTGGATGTGATCCCTGCGACCACTGGACAGATTGATCATGGCCTCATCAGTCACGTGTCAACAGTGTTTCTGCAACGCTAAGGACAATGGAGGTGAATTAATTAAGACCAGATGGCAGCCAAATAAGGCGCAGTTTTGATTATGGCTACTATATTTTTATCACAAGAGTGCCTTGCCATCAACATTCATCCAGCCTAATTAAGGCTGGGCCCTGATTCAATGGTGTCATGATGAAGAAAACAATTCCCCATAAGTTTTCTTTACACACCGAAAAGCTTTGTCTGGTGAGATGCATCATTACAAAAAGTTTTTTTGATTGTTTAATACTGCATGTGATTTTGCATACATTTGACTGGTTGTGATGATGAAATATTAAAGAAAAAAAAAATAAACATGGCGTGCTACCACAATGCCACAAACTTGCGAAACACTTATTTCAATAAGGTCTGTTAATTTTTTAGAGCAACTTGGGAATTTCTGGATGTATCAACTGACTGTGACCACCCATTTAAAAAAAAAATTGTGTTGTGAGCTCTTGTTTGAAAAGAGAACCCAAACATGACTCACTGAAACGCCACGCACGTTTTTCCACTACTCCCCACTCTCCACCACAAAAAGAGTCAAAACAAGGCAGATAAAAATGGCTGGCCTCAAACAGCCTCAGAGGTAAACTCCAAAAATCATTCATCACTGTCCCAGTGATTCCTAGTGTCACACGCCCACAGTGCCGCCTCGGTTAGCCTCATTGTCCTGCGTTGCCAGATGGAAGCCTTTAAAACAAAGGCTTGCTACTACTATTTATCTGTCACTGCCTCCTGCCCGTGAGCTACGTCTTGCTTAAATCTAGCCGAACTTAAGTTAAAGGATTCTATACTGACATGCTTCCAATTCAAATTGCGGGTGTGTAAAATAAATCTGATTGAACCCAAGTCCTCCCTTCGCTGGAGCAGCAGTTTTAAAATCCAGCTGAAGCCTGATTTTCTTCACATAAACATTTATGTTTCAGTGTCATTTTATTTCTCAATGTGTAAACCAACACGCAGCTATGTGGGAGGTTCGCTCTAATAAGGCAGAGTGTGTTTATCATTACAAGTAAGCTGGGTTTTATTGGGGACAGACTAAACCACCTCTGTTTGCCCTCCAGGAACGGTCGCTCATAGAGCCAATACTCATTTGACAATATTAGTTTCAGGGACGAGGGTCAGTCCAAACTGTGTGCCTGTGCTCGTGTGCGAGCTATGCGCGTCTGTCTGTGATCAAATCAGCCTGCGTCTTGAGGGTCAAAGGTGACACAGATTTCCAGCTGCGGCTCTCTTTTTTTTTCTCTAACCTCCAGAGACCAGCGTGTGCGTTGATGTGCATGCGTGTAACAGGTCAGAAATAATGAGACTTGAATGTGTCACTGTCAAAACAAGGGAGAGAAACACCTGTCATCTACATCATTGTACAAAAGGGAAAAAAAATAGAGATTGGATTATACGGAATCAAATTGGGCAAAAAAAAAGAAGAAGTGTGTAATCAAAAACACACATGATGTAATTCTGTAGAGTTCATCTCACTTTTGTTTTTCATTTCTTCCTTTTATATCAAATCTACAGAAATCAGGCAAGAGTGCTTATGCGGGTTTACTTTCCCTGAACCCCACGTCTATGTCTGTGCTTTCTCCAAGTCGCTTCGTGTTTCTCTTCTTCTTCCTGAGGTCGGGCGGTTACTGACCTCCACCTCAGGGAGGTGATAATAGTAAAAGATAGCAGGAGCACCCTGTGAGCTTTGAGCTTACATCTGGTATTGGGTTACTCTGATAGTTGTTGACAGCAGAGAGAGCTAGAGAGAAAATCAGAGGGTTTGTGCAAATGCTGTTGTGTGATTTGTAACACAGTTTTATGCCAAGTCTGCATAATTTATACAGATCTCACAATAGAGAGGAAACGCGTCTGTGCATGAGGCGATGTCACAGAACTGGGGACAATAGACACTGTTCAATATTATACAAAACAGCATTTAAACAAAGGTGAAATCCAGGCCAGACATCCACTAACACTCCTGTAGATGACAGCCACTGTAAAAGCTCACTCACGCTCTTCCTGTCCCTCTCTCTCTCACACACACTATACGCACACACCGGGTGTACGTATAGGATCGTCGCGCAGCCACAGGCAGAAATTAATACAAATCCTCTGATTTTTTTTCCCCATGTTCACATCACGTTAGGTCCTGCATGGCATGCATGATAGTAAAAATTATGATTTATAAACCTTTTATAATACTTGTAGTTGCACACTACTAAAATACAAGCAATGTTCTCAGGTCTCGTAAAGGCAATCTTGGAAACAACCAACAATAGGACTTTTTTTGGGGGGGGGGGACTGAAATACAACCAGATGTTCTGTAGTTGACAACATTAGTCACACATTTTACTGCACAACATAAACCTTGATGTATTTTGTCCAATTTGGACATTTTCTGGCCACCTGGACCCAAAAACTGCAAGTATTACTTCAGTTTTATTGCAATTCATCATTGCTCCTCAGGCTTCAAACAGAAATCACCACATCGTTGAATTCTTACCGTGGTTCGTTTGCCTGAAAATGTTTGTATTCTGAGGTATTGCAGACATCTGTTACTTGAGAGCTGATATGCACAGAGGACGAGAACTTCACAAGCTAATAGTAAAATTGTGTAATGCGTGTGCATTCGTGCGGATCGCTTCTACAGCTGGCTATCATCCTGACCTCGTGAAGTTTCTGCCAGTATATTTGCATCATGCTTGTCAAACAACAGGCAAGAAAGGTCAACGGGTGTTAATACTGGACCTCAGTCTGACAATGGAGCTAAGTTGATTGTGCAGTTAGTAGTAACAGACAGCTATGATAACTGGATTAGCTTGTCAATGACCTAGCTTGAACCACAGCCAGTATAAGAGACGGGTCACTTGCAGGTTACTATTGAGGGAGACAGAGACGTTCTTCAATCTTTGTTAATGCTCATCAGCATCTGAGTCAAATGCTGAAACAAATCACAGTCTGCAAATTTAATACTGAGAAGGTTAGACTATTTTGTCCTATGCACTCCAAGGGTCACACACTCTAACGACTCCAGATGGTGCTTGTTGATCATTTAGAAACTTAAACCCGCTATGCACCCACACGAACACACAAACTGCTGAATGATCACCAGGCTATTACATCTTAATGAATTCTATCGATTAGCTTTTTTCTGCTGAAGGTTCAGGAGACGAACCCTGTCTGCTCCACACACATCCCCACACACACACAGTTCTGCTTAATTGACCTGCAGAGACACAAGGAGCCTCCATGTGTCTGAGTAGAGAATATTAGACACCGCGATTACAAATTCATACACAGCCTGGGGGGGGTGAAAAACTAGCTTATCCTTGTTAAATTAATTTCCTGACTGTGCACATGTGAGGTGAATATGAGGAAGTGGTGAGAAACATGGTCCTGATTCCTAAAGCACCTGTTAAACCACAGTTCGTGCAGAACCAAAGCCTGATCCGGCAGAAGTGCCGTGCTTCGATAAGGCAGCCAAGTTACTCTGGGGATAAACTGTTCTGTCCAAAGGTATTTCAGCTGCTTAAATCTTCCTTGTCTTTCTGCTGTTTTCCCCTTGATTCAGTCCTCGTGCTTTTAATCTGTTCTCATCAGTTTCGTGAGAGGGGATTAAAGTTAATTGTTCCTTTGTGTCGGCAATTTTCTCTCTCATTTGTTTCTCTGTCCCTCTGATATTGCCGTTAACTAAAGACAGTCACTGATGACAGTGATGGCTCAGTCAAGCAGCGAGGAACCTCCGCAGACTGAAGCAAGTGGCAGAGGGTTTGTAATACCGAAACATACTCGGTAAACCAGGTTGTCAGTGCTGTAGAGCATCTATCAAATGCGTAAAGGTGCACAAACATACGTGTGGATGCTGTTCCCCACAGTTATCATCTCATCCTCCACGGTCAGCTCAGCCAACTCAACTTTCCAAGGAAAACAGGTTGGCTGTGCATGATGCAGCTCTGGGGTCAGAGATGCAGCCAGCTCATGCTGAGAGCAAATCAGGCAAGAAAAGGGAGGGTGGGGGGGCGTTGAGTGCAGTTCAGTAAAGGAGGCTAGTGCTGCACACCTACAGACGTGCAGAAAGAAGACTTAAATCAACTGCCTTCCGCACTTCATCAATCAGCTCTCTGGGAAATAACTTCTCAACACAAAGGCAGACCTGAAGAACAACACAGCAAAGCAGTAGCTTCAAACAAAAACACTGTGGACAAGAACCAAGGAGACGGCGTCTGAGCCACAGATTACTCCATTGTCTCCAATAAAACACTATAAAAGCACACCACAGGTATTCAAAGGAATGCTGAATGCTTAGACAGTTACTTTATCTGAGTGTTGGGAAACTAAAAATCTTAATTGCTTGAACAGAAGTGTGGAAGCAAAGATAAGCAGGAATAAAGATTCATTTAAAGCTGACTAGTCGCTATACAGAGACACTTTGGCTTCAAACAAAGAAATAATAAGTCTCCGGCGACTGATAAGTTGAGGGGCTTTGTCTGTCTTCATCACGATATCTTTCCTATTATTTGTATCTCGACTGCTTTCATCCGCAGCGCTAAATCATTTTCACGCCATCTCTGACATCATCATAAAAAAAAAAAAACTTTGTCGATTACCTCATGTCTCATGCTGAAAGTTTTAGCTAATTTACCCACACAAGGCACAGAAAGAAAAAAAGTGGTAAAAGTTGGATAGTGCACGATGTCACCGACTCCACTAATCAATTGTAAGGATCCTAAACAGAGGACAAGGGGTTCTTGGGACAAAACTGTGAACATCTATGGATAATTTCCTCCTACATAACAACTCTACATGAGGTGATTTATTTCAATTAATCTGGGATCTGGTTTGACTGACAGGTGGCCATAGCCAGTCTGTGTTTACCAGGCCTCCAATCCACCAATTGCACCTCTCCACTGTGTTTGTACTGCTAAAGTATTTTTATGGCCTATAAATACTGATATGTTGGAACTTATAAATCCCATATACCGGCCAAAATGTTTTCCTTTCAAGTACATCAACATAGATTTCCCTACCATTGTTATGAGTGGCTATTTATTTGAACTGTTGTTTTGTTAGTCTGCACTTATTGTCTCTGTGTGTTGTATCCTTACAGTTTATGGAAGCAGCTTGCGAACCAAGCTTGTTAGCATTAGCTCATCACTTAGCACTCCTGTTTCTCGTTCACATATGGTCATTTTTGTCTCTAAAAAGCCAACATTGTGCAAACCAGAATGGGTCACGACTTCTAAAGCAAGACATTACTGTTGTGTTTCTCAGATCTTTTTGGGCACTTTAAATACCACAAGGCAACAGCGAGACTTTTTTGTTTTCTTCGCGCAGACAATATGTTGCATGAAAGTGGGCGACTCACACCAATCTCAATGAATGATCAGCACTAAATGTCAGAAAAGCATGTGAACTTTTCCTTTGCGACTGTAAAGAAAATGGTTTACATGGCTCATGGGTCAGGTAGGAGGGCCTCTACGCAGGAATTTGCTTAGCACTCCAGGGAGGTCGGGACAGGCTGCGATGGAGACCGAACACAAATGTTGGACATGATCAGTTGCACTGTGCCGCGTAAATCGTAACGCACTCATCGTTGCCATCCAAGATAGGAAGAAAGAAGGAGGTGTAAACAGAAGTCAGTCAGGAGTTAAAGGGATGGAAGAGCGATTACACTAATGTGCATGATGCTGAGAGATGAGGTGATGATGTGTAGGGAAAGTGTTGGTGTCAGGATGTGTTCAGAGGAGTGGAAATTGTTACACTAAGTGTGCGTGAAGAAAAAAAGTGTGTAGGAAGAGGGGGAGAGAGATGAACTAATGTGGTGTTTTGAAGATATGAGACAGGGGGAAGAAAGACAAGGCAGCAGGGAAAGACCAGAAAGTCCAAAGAAAGAGAGGAGAAGAGTTTGCCTAAGGAAAATGATGGTAGGATAAACTGTTATCATTGTGCAGACTTTTATTTGAAATATGCTTACTAAATGGGAAGACTTGACTCTTTCAGTTGTCCATTTCGGCATCGTGTTCACCCACAAAGGAGGCGATGAAGGTTAGGAGGTTTAGCTAAGAGTTAGAGGAGGGATTAGCTTCAAGTCACGGGGTAAACAGACCTCCAACACAGTGAGTCAAGGGGTTCAACGTAGGAGGCGCTGACTAAGAAGCACTAAGCCACATAGTAATGGAAAATGACGGGGTCCCAGCTATCACATGGCTGGTCACACTAAAGCTGCCTGGGAGTGGGATGAGAGGGGGCGGCAGACTACGGGTGGTGCAGATTATTACCCAGATCAAAGTTAGAGCAGATTTGGGTTTCAGAAATGAGGAAAAAAGAGCCGATATGTGAGAAGAAGGCAGGATGAAGATGTAGAGATCCGGTAAACAAGTTAACAGCTTAAATAATAACAACCTCCAGTCATTGCTCACCTCAAACTCCTACTTTTAGGTAAAGAAAACAGGTTTAAACAGGAAATGTGCATCTGCTGTGACAGATTTGCATCCCACTGCTCCCTACTTTCCCAACCCCCACTATACCATACTCCTGCCAAAAACAGCTTCTGCTCATGCTTTCTCTCTGTTAGCTCACCCTTAAGTGTATTTACTTGACCTCCAAAAGATATCAACATGATGATATTTTTCTCACTCCTAAACTCCCCCCCCCTACACACACAGCTCAGATAGCAGTATCGTGCCTTAGCCAGCAAAGCTTACCCTCGTCCAGGGTCACATTTAGCTCAGCTCAGCACTTACGAAGGAGAACGACAGAGGGACAACTGATACAGCTGCAGAAGAGAGATGGTGGTGAGAGCAGAATAAGATATAACAGCAGAAAGGTAAAAAAAAACAAAAAAGACGGGGATGGAGGGGTGAAGCAGGCTAGCTTTAGGGGAAAAGGAGATATGTGTTCTCTTTTATTACACTCCATGCCCGCTCCATGCATTAGCTGCAATACCTTGACCAACAGATCCATATATGAGGACTCACTAAGCGCTAGCATGCGCAAATGTATCTTTTTTAACGCCTTACGTAGAAGCTACATGTACGTGGGACGTTCTGCTCGGCAGCAAAAATCCAGCACGCAGCTTTATGCCCCAGTGTGACAAAAGGCCATCTCTTACAGGTATCAGCGAAGCATGAAAGGAGGCTAATTTCAGTGACGGAAACGACGGCAGCTGCTTGAACGATGTAGAAACAACATGCCACTGTAAATTTCCATCTCAAACACATTGCTCCCAAAGGGGCCAGTCAAAACAGACCCGTCAAACCCAGTTAGCAAGCCACTGTGGACACACAATGGCGCCTTGTGTGGGGGGCCAACCAAAACTTCTCCCAGGTTCCCCTTTTCTGGCCCATCTCTTCACTGACAGGGTATTCACCTTTTAAGCTGCTTCCTTGAATACCTCAGTTTCCCCTGTATTATAGCCCACTCTCCTACTCGAGTCCCTTTTTCGATCCTGGTCACCCCAGTCTTATTTTCATGGCCTCTCTGTATCTTCTTCTTCTGACTCTTTTATTGATGACCTGTCTGCACTACTGCTTTAAAGGCAGTGTGTGCAATATTCTTTGCTGCGAGTAAAACCCAGAGAGCCAGGGTAATTGCCTGCTAAACTACAAACTGATTTCTATTCCTTCATCCCATCTTTAAATCAATTTTATTTAAAGTGAATGCAAGCCATCTCTATTTTTAAAATCTTTACATTTCTGTCCAAGTCATCTTCATAGCAGTGTTTCAGGTTTTAACGTTTTGGGCATTTTTGTTAACTCTGTTTTCAGATTTGGTTACAGTCACAGGGTGTGTCGCATTCATTTTTGGGTGTTTTTTTTTTTTTGCACTGCAGTCCACTCTCATTTTGGTTTTGTCTGAGGAAGAGAACCCAAAAATATTTCTGGTTGATTTTTATTTTATTTTCAGGGCGCACTGCGTTTCCTCTGCTGTACATTCATCCAGCAGCGGCTGCACCGCACTGCGGGAAAAAGTCAGCCAAGCTGTAAGGAAACCTGACAGATAAGATACTAATCATCATCACTGTCCTCCCAGAAACGCAGCACTTTTTGTGATTTTCTGAACTCCCCTGTAGTTTCCTCTTAATAAAACTTTAAGCTTGTTACGTTTCTGTACTGCAACAGGCTCTAAATGCGAAAATAGGATTGTCATGTCAGTTTTTTTGTGTGTTGTGTTTTTTCTTAAGCAGACCACAAGCTAAAATTGACTTCAACTCCTGCTGTTCCCAAAGACACAGCACACAACCACCGTGCACACATACTGTAAACAATGTTAGTGATGAACAGATGGGGATGTTCAGCTTTTTCCCCCTACAAAACAGGAAAACAGCTTCAGAATTACAGTTACTTCTGAGAAGAATACTAAAATATTTAAAGCTTCTAACCATTAGATTATTCCCATGATGATTATTTTATTCTCATGATGACACCGATATTATCTTTCAATCTATGTGACATTACCAAGGCTGTGAAAAGTCTAAGATTTAGCTTTTATGATGCACACAACTGTGCGCTGATGCCAACACCGATATGAATATTTGCATAACAGACAAAGCGACTGCCAGAAACCCTTATAAGCAGGAAAAATCTATTAAAGCCTTCCTCAGTCGTCACCTTGCCAGGTCTTTTCAATCCCCGGTAGTTTTAATCTTTGTTTTTGCTTTTTCCATCTTTTGCATCCCACTCTCCTCCTCCTCCTCCTCATTTTCTGCAAACTCCAGTCAGTGCCAGCCTCTGCTCTCTTTGTTCTCTGCTAGGTGTGGCCGATGACAGAAGGCTAGGGGGCAGTACGCTCAGACACTGCTCGAACACTGCTTTGCTGATTTGCTGCTTCGATGCTTTCTCTAATCTCCAGCACTCGCTGTGGCACACACTGGCACAGAGATGTACAGGCTGTGAGTAGATGCACGCAGGCCCGCAAACATCTCCGTGAACGTCTCTGAACAAAGCAGACAAATGGATTTATGCTGTGGCGTGTACAATAAGAGTAATCGGTTCTAAAGTAGACATCTGGAAAACTAAATCTGCAGGTGCACAATTAGGATTACAACAGCTTCCATTAAAGAAATCGCCCCATCGTTGCTCTGTGTTTTAGCAGAACTGCAAACTGAGCAGCGTCAGGTTGGGAAAACAAAGACGGCTGAGTGGGGTCACATACACACACACACACACACACCCCAACTTACTTCACTTAAAAGTTATTTATCATTAACAATGTCCCTAAACAGGCCAGCTAATAGCAAAGCACACAGATGAGGCGTAATGGTTTGCTAAAGACTTCACTTTTCTCCTACACTTTACAAATCGCATGGATGGAGTTTTCTCACAGATAAGATGGGATTTCAGCAATTTCAAAATGTTTTCTGACAAAGTTCTGAATAAAAATGTGAAGAATGGAAACTGGCATCTCTTTTACTGGAACATGAGTAGAATTTACCACAGCCCAAAGCAAAATTTGACTCTGAAATAGAAACCAGGAGCACCCTGTGAGTCATTGTTTCAGTATCCTTGGACACAAAGAGTGTTGCCTCGTGGCATCCTCACTTCAAAACCCGATGCTCTGATTTGCTCTTAGGCACTCAGCTGATGTAGATATCTGCCTGCAATCATCGCAGCAGCTGAATATAAATACTGCTTTTGGCTGTTTTCTTCTATGCTGACAGAAATAGACACATTCACTATTTTGGTATCAGACCTTTGAGTCTGATGAACCCATCCACGGTCAAGCCAACTGTTGTAATTAGAATAAAGTCATTCTACATTTTTGCTGTGCCAGACTCTTTGATTACATATGACAGGAGCTAAAATGAGCCAGAAAAGTCGCACTCAATCGATGCATCATTGCTACATGGCGCTGCACAGATTTTTCCATTACATATGTTGCCCAGGCTACGTGAAATGTATGACAAAAACAAAGTTCTGCACAACAATGAGCTGTTTAACAGGAGAGCCCTTGGTTTAGTTTCCTCCGTATCCCTGGCATGGATGTGAGCAAGCGTCGCATGAGGTAAAGGACTCGTTTAACTTGTCATGTGGAGGCAAGATTTCCCCTATTGTGCCTTCCCTTCATCATGTCCCACAGCGCAGTCTCTGCAGTCTTTATCACAGACTGCCGCTGGTGTAAACAAGGCTCTTGGCCAGGTGTATTAGGTGTCTTCTTAGTCAAAGCCTATACAGGAATACAGCCATACTGGCATGACTTAATTCAACAATAGCAAAATGCAGCTAAGTGGAGCATGATGGTTTTGTCATCATTGAATATCCCTGCCTGCCTAAGATGGACTTTCAAATAAAACCACAAGCGAGAGAGCGAAGCCAGCGGTTAAGAGTTGCACTAAAGGACTATTTCATTTTTCTTGAAACGCTAGACCACCCACACACCGAGACATGAACATAAGCATAAAATGCATCGCAGAATAGCGACATGTCTTAATCCTATGACAACTGAAGCTACAGAAAAAGGATAATAAGAAGATAATAGTTTGACAGCCATAAAATTCTGTTTTTTGCTTCACATTTCTTTGCATGGTGTCCAGTGTATCCTTAAAAAAAATAAAAAAAACAACAAATTGGACAAGTGGAGGAGAAATAATACCAGGTCTAAAATAAATTATCTACAGCTGATAAACAATATCAGAAAACAATCTCTGACATTTGACCTGAGATTCGTCTGGAGATTCAGCTGATCCGTCTACTGTTCACTGAAGCCTCATCAGAAAAGGTCTCAGTGGAAGAGTTGCTGTCAAGAAGCCATACTTAAGGAAGGGAAACAGGCAAAACTAGACAATCAGTGGCAAACATGTCCTACGCATGAGCGATGAATTCAAAAATGTTTGAAGAAAAGCTTGCAAAAGAGAGTTCAGGTTATGTTAACGAAACAAGCCGGTCAGACGTTTGAATCCTGCTGTAAATTATGATCATGAAGAAAACTCGATGTTATATAAGCTGACGTTAATGAGAGCAAGAACACGGAGTTCATGTTTTCCTGCAGGTTATTGGGTGAACTGAAAAAAGTGATTTTTGGTGAGTAAGATCATAAATCAAAAACTCGGATTATCGTTCGGTGACCTTACAGCTTTTGCCCTGGCCTTGATTCCTTGCTTTGGGGGTAGCGGTGGATTTCCAGTTTCTTCGACCGGACGCTGTGGTGTGAGACCGTCTTAGAACTGAGACAGGAAATGATGCGATAACTCAGGAACTCGCCACTATTGTTAGGACCGAAAACCGGAAGCTCTGCTCAGGACGATATGCTCGAGAAGTGGACGTCTGTGCAGAAATCACAGAAGAAGCACATCCACATGGAGGCAACACACAAAAAGAACAGACACACCCCCCCCCTCCAAATGTTATATGTGAAAATAAAGATAAGCTTTTTATGGTATTTACTAAAAAAAAAAAAAAAATCAAGAATTTAATGTGTTGCATTTTGAGTATAAATCTGTACATTTGATGAATGAAGAAATGAAAAATTAAAGTATTAATAATAAAGAATAAAAAGGCGGCCCTGCATGCTAAAAAAAAAAAACCCATAAAATTTGGTTAATTTGTAACCAATTAAAGAACTATTAAAGGACAGACAGGAAGAAGTCTTTCCACAGATTTGCGGGACGTCGTTGCTTTTTCTGAAACCCTGTGATTGAAGACGATAACCCCAGCAGTCACTTACTCGCTAGACTGACTCAACAAATGCAGTTTGCTGACATGCATTTCACACCTCTCCTGCACAGAATCAATTAAACCTTCTTACTGTACAGCCCCAGGAGAATATGCACAACCCTCCCTTCTCTCATCCTTTCTGCTACACACATAACACGATTTCCAATGTCCAACTATCTGTGCTGCACACAGCACTGGTTTACACATCTAAGCTACACTTAAACTCTTTATCAACATCCCAGGTTCTCCAAATTTTCTCATACCAACCGAGCGACAGACGCGTGGAAAACAGAATTGGTAGACACAGCGTAGAGCCTTGAAATGGCCTCGAGGAAGCCAATGCTTAACTACGTTGAGCGTGCTCTCTTTGTGTATCGTTCTCTTTGCTCGAACAGATCTGCCATCTCCATTCACTCGACGAGCCTCATTATAAACGAGAACAAAAAGATGCATGTCAGTCAGAACATGAGGGAAGAAATGGAATTACTTCATGCTACCCGCAGCTACAGAGACACTGTGCTCATACATGCGCGAAAGTATAAATATGTGTACATAATTGAGCGCCCAACAGTGACGGCGAGACTATATTAGGCGTTGGGGATTACACGTGAAAACCAATCTCGCCCAGGCGTGACCATTGCTTCTGTAAAATAATAAAGGATAAGATCTTTGCGGACAGAAGCTGAGGCGAAATGGACCTATCGTCGGTTCATTATGTGAGTACACTCGCAGGACACATCTGGATTCTTCATACAGTCGTATCAAACGGCTAACTCTGAAAACGCCTTGTTCAGATGATCGTCGTAGTGTTTAGTGTCTAAACCCATCATTTAAAAATGGTGACAATCAATTGAGATAGATCACATCTGACAATGTTTTAATGGCCTTGCTGTGACATTAATAGGAAAAATATTATTATAATATTATTAGCACAAGGATTTAATATACTGCCTTCCCATTGTTTGAATTAATCCATCCGTCTTAATTAATACAGCTGTTTTTCCATCCCCCGTTCCATCTTGGTCCTGTTATCCAAGTAAACAGTGGCGACAGCAGATAATATAAACCAAACTTGTTGTTTGCTTGCGTCCATATCCCCATTGCGAAATGATTTGATTGCTCCCTTGATAAGGTAAAGCATAATATACAACAGCTTGTCGCCGTGTGTGATATTCTCAGGCTCTCCAGTCATTGATTGAGAGGAGCTAGGAGCTTGTGCATAAGCTTTGAAAGTGCTGCTCACATTTGATGGCATGAGACACAAAACAGAAATGGAAGAAAACTTTGATTTGATTCTGAAATATACAGACCAGGTTTAGGCTATGCTCTGTTTCTGTTCCGCCAATATAACATCTAAAGCGTACCTCCTCCTGTCAGCTCAGGGAATGCACTGCCTGGAAGAAATGAATCGGCTGTCTTGACATTAGAGCGGAGGAGGGAAAAAAAAAAAATCTGCGAAGGAATTCGATTCCAGAAAATTGTTTTCAGCGTGGCAGAGTTCAGAAAGAGGGGGAATAACCCGTGGTACTTGACTTACCAAAGTTTGAGCCAGGCGTGCTGTGATGTACATAAAGTCTGAACAGCACAGACAGACCGTACAGCAAGTGGACACATAGTATAAACATCTAGAGCCGATGCTTTGATGCATTCTGTCTGGTTTTGGGAAAGCGGTTCTCTAAACAGCACCTTCATACCAGCACATGATCAATAGGCCTGTAAATGTTTTAGCACTGACGCAACATGGGGCATAAAATATTGAAGCGCAAGAGTGAAACACAACCTCCTGGGTTATAGCAGCAGAGGGGGTAACCCTAGAGAGCCAGACAGCATTATAAACCACCCTCAGTTACTCTACACCAGTGTTTGAGTGAGGAGACAAAGACAGAGAACAGAGCCTGAGACTCTATCTCGATGATTTGATTGATCTTTAATTCAGTTTGCGATCGGTTCCCTGATAAGAAAAGGCTTCTTTTTCAGCACTTCATCAATAACACTTGTGACTGTCGTGGGCAATCGTTGGTAAAATGATCTGTCCTCACAAGGCAAAATACACATAAACAGACTCAAGGAGATTATGTGTAATTTGTTTACATATAAACCATTACATAGCTAGAACACTGGCTTCCCATTCAACAACCGCTTACATGACAAATTACCTTTAAGCACTCCACTTCCACTCACCCACACTCTTACAAACACTCTACTCAACCCTGGCTCCACATGATTTACTTGCATGTATATACACCAAATGAAGTCAAACCTAATACGCGCTGTATGCACAATCCATCTAGAGCATACACTTCACGTAACTTCAAAACGCGGCCGATTGTGCAGTAGTGGAGCTGAACTCAGGTTACTGCGGGTGTTGAATGACAAGTAGGCACGAACGAGTGAAAGTTAGGCCTGAATGCGAGTCGAGCTTTACGACACGAGTAACCCGATAGGCTGTATTTACGACAAAGGAAGCTGACCTCTGCTCGGTAGGAAGCTGGGCTGAGGGAGAGGAGGCTATTCAAACATGACTGTTGGAATAAAAGCTCTAGCTTGTTACAGCTTTAATCTAGTGCTTCATATGTTTATGAAGCTTTTTTTTTTTTTAATGACATAAACACAGAAACACCGATACGACAGGAAAGTCTAATTTTTTTTAACGGGTTGAGAAGAGACGACGTGATAAAAACCCTTCCGCCGCACATGTTCAAGTCCAAATTACACCTTTCCTGATTTACGGATTTGGAACTACACTATTAACCCGAATGACCCTGTGAGGATCTCCAGCAGAGACACAGAAAAACATGCTAATTATCATTTTCTCAAAGAATGTGAGACCCTTCAACCGAAGTATCAAACGCTTTGGTCTACATGAGAATACAGCTTACCTTGTTGCCTAATTTGAACTATTTTTTTCCCTGCTCAGCAAGTCACAGTTGCAGCATTTAGTTCATCTTCCTTTTTAGCCCACTGATGACAGATAGAATTCAAAATCTTGTGTGTGTGGCAAATTTCACAGATGCCAGTGTGTGACATACTACAAAAGAAGTTTACGCAGGCCGTCTAACCCAATCTAACAGTACATATTAGCATTGTGTGACAGGGGTTTTCGCTCAAGGCTTGTTAGTTAGTTTCCCTTCCCCTCTACATCTTCTTGGACATTGTGTGAGAGAGATGGGGCTGACAGATGGCTTAAGGTCCCAACTCACCACCTTGTATGAGTAGCAGGTCCTAGACCGAGCACTCACCCCCTCCCAAATCTTTATATCAGCCCCCACTTTTAACCTAATCAGGGAGATGGATAAACCAGACAAGCATATGTGAATATTTACATAGGACTGCTATGTCTATGTCTAAGGGTTAAAAAGACTGAGAGAAGGAGGCAGAGACGATAGGGGTGAACTTAGCTGTGTAACACAGACAAAGAAACCAAGATAACAAAGCTCTCAAGTTTTCTACCATCTTTTAGCCTAGTCAAAGTGTTCCTTGTGCCTTCTTTTATCCTACCAAGCCACTGCCGTTGCAAATTCAAATCAGCAATTAGACTAATTTCCTCACAGCTGACTCACCCTGGAGGAGGTCAGCATTAAACTGTATGCCAGATGGAGAACACAGAGCTACAGTGCTGAGATCATTGTTGATAATTCACTTTTTCCCACCATTCAATATCGGAGCGGCAACACAAGGCGACGAAACATGTGGGAGTGTTCGTGCGGCTGAGCCTGATGACTTCCAAGTGTGTGAGGGGGGAAAAAATGAAGAAGATGTGACAGAAGTCAGAAATTAATTTTCAGTTATAGAAATAAATTAAGCCTCTGATACGTAGAGGATTTTTTTAATTCGGAGTGTGACGACTGAAATAGGGATGCTATGTATGAAATACCAAACAGGAAGTGATCGTTGCAAAATCAGTGCACTGCAGATAGGCTGCGCCTCTACTTGATATGCTGCCCGTGTTAGGCCACGCTCCTGTCCAGGCCCTCCATCACAGCAAAATTCGGCAAGCAACTGCGCTTTACCATGACTAAAACGATTTAGGCAATGAGGTGAGAAGGGAACATAGCGGAGCTGAGGAAAGGAGGCGCCTCGCGTGTAGCTGTAAATGATCAGTACGCTGGAGTTAGATTGAGAGGGTGCTGAAGTTTAAAACTGGGAGGGGTGGGTTACATGAGATTCTGACCTTAACCTCGGAGACCCTTAGGGGAAATACTAGAGAAACCCATTTGTGCACACACATAGACTTAGGTTTACAGAATGTATAAACACGGCACATTCTCTGCTCTATATGGTGGTTTAAGTATTGAACCCCTCCATGTGTGTCTGGCTCACTTTACAAGTAGAAAAAGACAAAGTGAAGAAGAGCAAAAAAGAGGAAAAGGAACAGAGCCAAAGACACAGGCGGAGAGCTTGGACTATTTGAGAGCTGTCCACAGTAAATCACAGTAATAGTTCTCTTTGAAAATTCCCATAAGAGCAGACCAGCAGAGCGACGCCACCAGCCAACTTAATAGCGCAGATTAAATCTCTATAGCTGGACTATAAAATGACTTTTCTCTGTTTCCATAGGTCTTCTATAGCCTGCATCTCACATTACCTCTGTCCTGACTCTGTGGTCTGCTGACTAACCAAACCTGACTCCCTACTCCCAAACCTGACTCCTGTCTCTCTCAGGTGTCATTAAGCCTAATGTAGTGGTTTCCAAACTGGAGACCAGGCACCATGAGCTAGCTAGAGGGGCCGAGGGGTCTAAAGTAATATAAAAATAGTCTGGCACTCAGGTGCTGGAAATTATATTAATGATTCAATATGTCTACAAGAATTACTGTTGCAATTATTTCTTGAATTTACCTGCGGTGATGTATCCATCTGATTCCCAGCTTTCACATTCAAATCCATCAAAAACTGGCCTGGAAACAAGTTCTAAGGTGAATAAATCCTGCGAAACCGAATCGATGTCTCCATGATGGAGCCAATGACCAACACAAAACTTGAAAACAAATATAAAAGTATAGTCTCACTTCCTATAGACAAACGGAGGTGTTTATACATGGCGCTTTACTCTACTTAACCACCTCAAAGCACTTTTAAACAAAATATCCCATTCATGCAAGCGCTTTTTCTATGTCTAAGTGCTTTCTACCCAACATTTACACTCGGTGTTCATTATCTTGCCCAAGGATACTTTAGTATGCAGACTGGAGCTGCCAGGGATCAAACCACCAACCTTCCAATTAGTAGATGATGTGCTTTACCTCCTGAGCCACAGCTATCCTTCAGCCAGAAAAAAAGGGGTTGGGCTTGTGAAAAAAAAAATCAATAGATATAAAAGTCCAATTTGAATATTAAAAATCAACCGGTTACCTCGTGCGTGCAGAAGGAGCCGAATTTATTTTAGGGCAATAAGATTATTCCTAGTAGTGCTTTCAGGAGAAGGCACGAAATGACAAAATCTACATTTTGATCTTTGGCTAATACATTTAATGCCTTTAACCAAACAGCCAGGATGCTGAATTATGTGTTTCAGATAATAAATGCTGTGATTTCCTTCACATAAGCCTGTTCACTGTAAAATAACCCTGTTCGTCCAACATGAATATGAATTTGTGTGGCAGTTGTGGCTACGCCCCACAAATAGAACTGCCAGCTGTAATTCTGTCGCAGATGTTAAGATGTAAATGTACCTTTGTCTCTCACACCTGAGAAACCTACAATATCTGACATATTCATCCTGTTTCGCCCAGCTGAGCCCAACCAACTGCTGAGTGTAGCACACGGGCAGAACCCAACATCTCCTCTTCTGCGGTTTCCAAAAAGGAGAAGCGAGCGACTGATGGCAAAACCAGAGAGTGTGTTTACATCTCTGGTTCAGGTATGTGATACCTACAGTATTCTTCCATTTTTCCACCCAAGAGTGGAATCCAGGCGAGTCTGCCTTGGGCTGGGGACGAACCAGACACATAAGCTGGGGAATTTCAGTGTCATACTTACTGTAAGTCACTTCATATGTTTGCTGTCAGACGTGAAATAAGTTGTGTGTTTTCTGTTTTACGTCCATACACTCCAGCCAAGGTGACCTCTGAATGAGTGTGTTTATACAAGCCTCTACATTTGTGAGACTGTGTGCGCATGTGTTTTTGTATATGTATGAATGTGTGTGTACAGGTCAGCGGTGACTGGCTTGGGGAGAGGGTGCACAGTGAGAGCGCACATACAAAATGAGTGAATGACTGATTTATTAGGTGTATAATTGCCACAGCTCTCCTCTATCTTGGCTGTAGATTTCTGCATGATTTCCAATGTGCGTGTGTGTGCGTGTGTGTGTGTGCGCGCGGGTGTGCGCTTGTGTGTGTGTATTGGAGTGGGCACTGTGCAGCAGAGTTGAATTAATGGAACACTCACCACGTCCACGCTAACTCCATGCAGACCACCAGCATGGTGTTAACCTCATATAATGAGCTGGAAAAGCCATGAAATTGTGAGTATAGCTGAATATGAGCCTGTTTGCTCCTCCATCTGCATGCTTGCCCATCTTTTCGACATCTTCTTTTTTTTAAACTCCTAATGCAGAGGCATAATTTTATCTGTGACACTGGTGAGTCAGTAGATCTCGTTTAGGATTTCAGCCAACTGCTCTCTGGTGTATGTCACGCCCCAGCGATGTTAAGTCAAAAGAGTGAGAGGGAGAGATGAAAAGCTCACACGCATGCACTCTCAGACGCCCCCAAAAAAAGCCGTGCCAGACGAAGCCTTATTCATCAAATTTGACCTTGTGAAAATGAAGACCTGAGCGGAGTCCTCTAAATCACAGGGATGAAATGGCAGAGGGAAGAAGAAGCCAAATCACTTTATTACACAGTGCACAGGCTGGTTTGTATTCTAGCCATGCCTGAAACCAAAACAGATGATGTAAAAAAAACACCAAAAAAAAAAGTGGTTAGGAAAAATGTTCCTCCAAAAATAGGAGGACCTGTTTTACTTTGAAAATAAATATAGATCTAACCAAGGGATACAAATTTCTCACCGACAAATTCTTTGCCAGATACTATGATTATTTGTCTATTTAAACCCCAAATTTCTCCTTAAAGCCTTGCAAAATACTCCCAGTAGGCGCTACCTATGCCTTTATTCAGCAGTGCTGAATGAGCCACTGATTGGATTTCAAGCCAAGGTTCAAGTCCTCGCTCTTTTGAATGTTAAACCACTAAAAAAGCCTCTGAATTCTAAGCTTTAATTATGTGTCTTCAGGGCTGTGCAGCAGGGGGACATTAATTAAGCTAAATGATCCTTCCTCTACAAAACACTTTGCAGCATTCACGATGGAACAAGGAGCAGAACTGCTCCTGCAGCGTGAAATATAGGTGTGCTTTGTATGGAGCTGTGGGCAGCTCCACGGGGTTCGCATCCACTCCACTGTGAAAGAGAAGCAGCTGCAAGAAAGGCCAAGCTAATTTGTAAAATGGTGGATGTGTGACTGGTCTGAGGATGGGAAATGAAAAAACACAACAAAACAATCGCCCACAAACAAAAAAAAGGAAAACAGAAAGAGTCCACTCTATCCCGTGTTTTAGTTTCCGTTTTGAAAGGCCGTCCCTCCTTGCTCCGCCTTCATATTTCCCAGACACGGCTGGGATGGATGAAGCTCTTTAGTGGCACTCTGGGATTAGGCGCACACATATAAACGCATACAGACACGCATACGCATGCGTGTCCTAAAAGGTTTGCAAGTGCTACACATGTTCACACACACACACAGGCAAGATACGAGAGGCTGCTTGTGAGGTGATTGTTACCAGATGAGGGGGGTTGTCCATCCACCCTCGCTCAGAGATAGACAAAAGATTACGCTGACTTTTCCTCATCCTCGCCTGAATGTGCGTCCGTATGTGCTTGCGAATGCACAGATGTTTGTGTGAGACAGAGAAGGGGAATTTTAAAGTACCTTCAAGTTGTTTTTTCGGGGGGTGGTGGCCTTGTATCGCTAATGAATGAATGCTAACCCCCCTTTTTCCATTGGATGAGCTGGCAGCTGGCATATGTATGTCCCATTCAAATAGAGTGACATGTTTAATTTGACAATTAAGAAAACAAAGGAATCCTTAGACACACAGTTGGAACACAGTTGGAAGCCGTGTATACTTCATGTGTGTGTGTGTGTGCGTCTGTGTGCCCTTCATCAGTTCTTTACAGAATTAAAAAAGACAGAAGGGGAAGAATTATGAATGCAAAAGCCTAAAAAGCTGCAGTAAACCTGGACTGTCAGTTTAGATAAGCAAGAAAAGAAAAGAAGCCATGAGTAAAAGCAGGCAAGACCAAAAAACACATTTATTTTTCTAATTCAAACCACTGGGCCTGAGCTGCTGCTGCTGCTGTACCAGTCGATGGGGTGCATGCGTGGATTATTTAGTGTTGTGGAAAGGAAAGCACTCATTACCTCAGTTTACCTCAAAGCAGCAGCAGACCACAGCGATTTAAAGGTGATGTAAATAACGCCGGCGCATGGTGTTTCTTTACAGCTGGCTGAGAATCGTTAACCTCACATTATGTCACACTTCAGGTGCTGAAAAAGCAAGCTGGGGTTTTACTCACAGACACACATAGTCTGCCCTGCAAGTGTGTGGTGAAATTACATTACTCATAATCGCATAGAAAACACAAGAAAGGTCCTACGTAAGGGGTTTCCTACAAGCTAAATGAAAAAGACTTTGCTTTTTCTGAGAGAGCTCAAGTTAACTGTGAAGATTTAACTACGTGTTGTTGCATACTCCAGGATATGAGGAACCACAAACTCATTTGAAGCCCCCCCCCCCCCCCCCCCCCCCCCCCCCCCTCCACCCCCTCCCCCCCCCCCCCCCCCCCCCCCCCCC